>PITA01008700.1:0-37899 GCA_004023965.1 Spilogale gracilis
GAGCTGCCGAGGGAGCTTGGGGGGAGGCTCGTGGGGGGCAGGGAGCCCAGTTAGGGTGCTGACGCTCCCCGAGTTGCAGATCGAAAGGCTGGTGCCCCGCTCTCAGCTGCCCAGGTGGAGGGGGACCCAGGGTCCCCGCGCCCCTCCTGTTCTCCACTTGCCGCAGCGCCTCCTCTCCACCCGTTCCTCAGCTTGGCCCGGGGAGCTGGCCCGCGGCTGCAGCAGCGACGAGGACACTGATGTAGACGCAGAGGGTCTGCGGAGACGGCGGGGCCGGGAAGCCCGTGCTCCTCAGCCGGCGGGGCCCCTGGGCGGGGAGGGCCAGGCCGGAGGCGAGGCTGCGGGCTGGGAGCTGGGCCTCTCCCTCAACGTGAGCGTCCTTGGGGTCCTGGTGCTGCTGGGCCTGGGGGCCCTCCTCTTCTCTGGTGAGCGGCACCTCCCCCGCTGGGGCCCGCGTCCGTCCCCGTCCGTCCCTCCCGCTCCTCTGGGGGCCTCACCACACCCCTCCCTCTCCACCCTCAGGTGCCCTGTCAGAGCTGGGCAGCGGTGAGTGGGGACCAGGCCGAGGGCGGCTGCCGGGGGCGGTTCTCTGGGGCCGGCCATCTCTGACTGCGTGACTGCTGACCGGCCTTGGGCCCCGCCCCTGCCCGTGCTCTCCGTGGGGTCCCGGTCCGGGGGAGGGCACCTGGGTGGGAGGGGCGTCTGGTATGTGGGGGGCCGTTTGGGACTTGGCTTTGCTGCAGGGCCCCGGGGGGAAGCGGACCTGCAGGTCTTCCCGGACGCAGGGCTGGGCGCAGACGAGCAGGACGCGGCGGGGGACGGGCAGGTAGGCCTCCTGGGCCCAGAGCCACGCGGGGCCTGCTGGGGAGACCTGGGCCGTGGGGTGGGAGGCTCATGGTTCCTTTGCCCTCAGGACGGGGCACTGGGACCCTCAGACAGCGCCCCCAGCCTTCAGAGCGTGGCGCTGCTGCTGGACAGGCTCGCCAGGGAGAACCAGGACGTCCGGCTGCTGCAGGTGCCTGCCGGCCCTCAGCCAGGCGCCGTCCTCTCCTCCACCAGACCACTCAGCCCTCTTGCTCCGTCGGAGGCTAGTCCCACTGCTCCTGCCGCGGCCCGGGCTGCGTGGGGGACGGCTCTGGGCGTCATGGCAGCACCAGCCGGGGATCAGTTAACAGTGTCCATTCCAGGCGGGGGAGGCGGGTCCCAGGTGGCTGATCACAGGGCGGTTGAAGCAGGTGCTTCTAGAAGGACATGGAAGCCGAGGTCCATGAGGGAGTTTGGAGACCCCAGGCTCCGGTGCGTGCTGTGGCGGGCAAAGAGGAGGGGGACCAAAGTCTCTGAGTGGCTGGGCTCCAGCTGCCTGGCTGGTGTCAGGGAGTGGTCGTGGGGTGGGAGGGCCCGGCCGGCCCTGACGGGACCCTCCTGTGGCCCTGTCCCTGACCCCAGGCCCAGAAGGAGGAGCTTCAGAACCTGATGCAGTGGCCCAGGGAGCTGGAGGAGGAGAACGCCCAGCTGCGTGGGGCCCTGCGGCAGGGCGAGGCGGCCCAGCGGGCCCTCGAGTCGGAGCTGCAGCAGCTACGGGCCCGGCTGCAGGGTCTGGAGGCCGACTGCATCCGTGGCCCAGACGGGGTGTGCTTCAGCTGGGGTCCGGGCTCTCCGCGTGCTGGGGTCACCGAGGAGCGAGACTCCCGCGAGCAGGAACCAGGCGTTGGCTTCCTGCAGCAGAGGGAGCGGCTGGAGGCCGAGGCCCAGGCACTAAGGCGGGAGCTGGGGAGGCAGCGAGAGCTGCTGGGGTCTGTGCAGCGCGACCTGGAGCAGAGCTTGAGGGGCGTGGGCAGAGGGGACCCGGTGCGTGCTGGCCTGACTGAGCTGGGCCACAGGCTGGCCCAGAAGCTACGGGACTTGGAGGAATGGGGCCAGCATGCTGGGGTCCGTGCCAATGCCTCAGAGGCCCGCTTCCAGAGTTCCAGGGAAATGCGTGGGGAGAAGTGGCGGGACGGGCCGGGGGCCCGGAACGCAGAGGACTGGAAGCACAAGAAGGGGGTGTCTGGCCACGAAGGAAAGAAGGACTGGGGGGGTGAGGAGGACAGGGAGCTGGCCGGGAGAGGGAAGGGGCGGGGCAGCAAGAAGGACGGCAAGCGACCAGGCCCCAAGGAGGCCCCTAGGAGGAGCGGGAGCCCGCACTCTGCCGAGAGGCAGAAGCACCCTCCGTGGAAGGAGGGGGCCGAAGACCAGCAGGACCCTGCGCCCCTGTGGGCAGAGCTGTCGAGGCACAAGTACCGCGTGCCCCAGGGCTGCTCAGGCGTGCATGAGTGTGCCCGGCAGGAGGGCCTGGCCTTCGGTGTGGAGCTGGCCCCCGTGCGGCAGCAGGAGCTCGCCTCCTTGCTAAGGACTTACCTGGCGCGGCTTCCCTGGGCCGGCCAGCTGACCAAGGAGCTGCCCCTCTCGTCTGCTTATTTCGGTGAGGACGGCATCTTCCGCCATGACCGCCTCCGCTTCCGGGACTTTGTGGATGCCCTGGAGGACAGCCTGGAGGAGGTGGCTGTGAGACAGACCGGTGATGACGATCAGGTGGACGACTTTGAGAGTTTCATCTTCAGCCACTTCTTCGGAGACAAAGCGCTGAAGAAGAGGTGGGCGGCTGGGGCCAGGGGAGGAGGATGTGGGTGTTTGAAAGAGCAGGGGCCCTGAGGAGGGGGCTTCACGTGAGCCACTTGTAGTCCGCAGCTGGCTACCCTGGGAGCGGCATCCAGAGACTTGCCCATCTTCTGGGAGGTCGGGGAGCTGCCTGCGCTCACCTCATAGTGGTCTGGGTGGCCCATCTTGGGCCAGGGGGCTTTTCCTCCTGGGTTCTGTCCTGCTCTGACCCGTGGCGTCTGGGGGTAGGAGAGTTCCTTCACCTTCCTGCTGCCCTGACTTCATGCTGGGGTCACGGTCTGGTCCCTGTGTTGGGGTCCCCTCCCCCCCAGGAGCCCCATCTCACCGTGTGGCCTCATCCTCCACCCTGTGTCTCCCCACAGGTCAGGGAAGAAGGACAGAACTTTGCGGAGCCCGGGCCGGGGCTGAGGCGTGGCGTCCCCGGACCTGTCTTCTCCTCTGGCTCCGAAGGGAGCAGAGTCATGCAGCGCGCCCGATGCCACTTCTGCTGGGAAAAGCCTTGCTGTCTGTGCAGATGTATGCAGATAGGGCTCTGGTGGGGTCCTAGCGGGTGGGGGGGGGGACGCTGATCCTGCAGCCACTGCTTTCATCCTTGTGCGTGTGTGCCCCCCACAGCGGGCCCCTGGGCTCCACGCGCTGACCCAGGGCTCCTGGGATGGGGGCCCAGAGCGAGGGCTTCCCTGGGCTTCTGTTGGACTGGCAGCAGCCATGGGGGGCACCCTGCCCCTCACGCGGCCACACCTCCCTGTGTGAACTGTAGGCTCCGCCCCAGGAATGCTGTTGGAATCCCCCCGTTCAGCTCGCAGTCTTGGGGCCCCTGGGAAATGGAGAAAATGAGCATGGGTTTTGGGGTGTGATCCTTGGGCTGTGAGATACGGGGCGGGTTCATTCCTGGGATCCTTAGGTTTGATCCTCAAAATAGCGCAATTGACGAAGGGGGAGAGATTAAATACAGCAACTAAGCAAAATGCCTCTTCGGTGTTTGGCCCTTGAAAGCTGTCAGTGTCTGGCGGGGAGGAGGGAGGTCAGCCCCTCCTCCCCGCCCCCCGCCCCGCCCCCACCGGGCTCCCGGGTCGGTGCGCGGCCGAGCCACCAGAGGGCGCCCTGGCCCCACGTTTGCTGCAGACCTCCCACCGCGCTACCCACCCTAGTGCCCACCCTGCGGCCCGCACTCCGATTGACACCGTGTGACCCCGGCGGGGGAGGGCGTCCGCAGGCTCCAGGAGGGGCCGGGGTGCACGGGGGCCCGGGGCTGCTGGTAGCTGCGGTGGGGACGCAGGTGGGGTATGGGGATGTGTTCCGGACACAGCGTCTGACCAGCTACCTTCTGGGGCAGGAGGGACTCGTTCGACCTGAGGAAGCCCCTCCTCAGCAGAGGGTCAGGAATTGGGGCTGGGGTCTTCAGGAAATGAGTCTCCTGGAGGGGCGCTGGAAGGAGGCCGGCTCGCTGGCCCTAGGCCCTGGACTCGGGCCCCCATGGGGAGGCCTGTGTTAGCCTGTCCGGCGTTCCCGGTCTCCCACAGGTGCACAGAGTTTTGGCTGCCTCGGCTTGGTTCTCCAGGGCTGGGATTCAGGCCAGAAGGGGATCACCTTCCTCATCCTGGGGAGAGCCCAGCCTGGCCTCCCTCATTCCCCTGAGGGTGTCTTCAGGTTTTTCTCCTGGGCCCATTGCCTTCATTTGCGTGACAAACTCAGGGATGCTGGGAAGAGCCCCCACCCCGCTGCGCCCCTGCGCCCGATTCTGGGCTGCTGGGCTGCGGCTGCGGCTGGGAGGCGCCATACAGAGCTGGCCGTCTCAGGGCGAGAAGGAGAGCTGTGAACCTAAGGGGTCTGCTGGGGCCGCTGGCTTCTGATTACCCCCCAGTCCCAGGTCACCAGGCCCCTCTCTCCGTCAGCCCCGTGCATCCATGGCAGCACAGGGAAAGAGGGAACCCCGAACTCCAGATCACAGGATGGGGCCAGCATGTGAGGATGGGCCAAGGGAGGCTAGGGCTCTGGGGGGGCAGCACTCCCCACCCCAAAAACACACACACCGCCGGTCTGTTCCCAGGGCGGGAGGGCTGGGGGCGTTGCCTAGGGCCAGGCCTGCCTGGCCTCCCAGACTCTGGCCTGGATCCTTCCCGATTAAGTGCTTGGCTTTTCTGCCCTTTCTCCGAGACCCTCCCCCAACTCAGAGCTCTGGGGGAATTACTTGAATCAGGGGTGTCTCTCTTGGGCCTTCTGCTCTCAGTGGAAAAATTCTCCTTCCTTGGGCCTGTCCCCACTTCCCCTCTGTCCCCCGGTCTGCCCTCCCTCCCCTCCCTGCTCCTCACTGTCCCGCCTCACTCCTTTCCAGGCTCCTCCACTAACCCCTTGCCCGGGGCCCTCAGCCAGGCCTTCCCTTGTCTGTGCCTCTGCTGGCCCTTACCACCCATGGGGTCTCCCCACCTCTCTCTGCCCCACGTCCCCAGGTCCCTCAGTCTTTCCCTACTGACTCCCGCTCCCATCCGTCCGAGGGGATGGGGGGTGTGGGGTGAGACTATGGAGGGGGTGAACTTTGGGCCTGTCTGACCCCCTGAGCCCCTTGAAGGTCAAAGGCATGCGTTCCTCTGAGAACCTCTCCCAGCCCCACTCCTCAGCCCCTGCGGGCGGACACTGGCATGGCAGGCTGCTGCCTCGGGAGCCTCCCACGCCACCCTGGTGAAGGGATGCCTCCCATCGGGCTTGTTCTGGATCACAGGTGTTCCTGGTCTTTAACGCATCACCTGCTCTGGCTGGTCAGGTAGGGGCAGTGCAGGGTGGGGACTGGGCCCTGTGGTCCTAACCCAGACAGCAATAGGGCCCTCCCTCCCAGTTGACCCCTCGGCTGTCTGAGCCACAGAAGCCCCTGCTCAGCTGGCCAGGCTCCCCGCCCCCACCTCGGGGAAGGTTGCAGCCCGTCTCTTTGGTAAGCCTTGGCTTCTAGAAGACGCCCTGTCCCACTCACCTGTTCTTTACCCCGCCCAGGTCCCTCCTAACTAGACCTTTGGTCCGATCAGGCCCTAAGGTCAGAAAACCCTGTCTCAGGCCCCCGCCACGGCCCACCTGTGGTCTCAGGCCAAGTGCCCCTCCCTGCTTTGGGGCCTTGCGTTCCCATTAGTAAAGCGGAGACAGTAAGCAATGCCCCAGAGGTTGTCGGGAGGGTAAAGCCAGACCCTATAGACAAACAGAAAACTGTCCCAACAGGAGCCCTCGCAGAGAGCGGTTTCGCTTTACCCAAGTTCTGAGGGGAGGCCTGGGGCCTCTCTGAGCTCTGGGTGCAGGGCAAGAGGGGGCAGGAGGCCTGTATGAAGGGAGGTTCACGGGGGCGCTGGGTCGGGGCGGCCAGGGTGGAGGGCACCAGCTAGGAAACTGGGGTACCCAGAGGGTGCCAGCCAGTGCCCAGGCACAGGGTAACGCGGGCCTGACTTGGGAGCACGCGTCAGAGTGGGCCCACCTGGAATGGGCCTCGGCCGGGGAACCGGGGTGGGGCGCCAGGACTCCAGCTTTCCAGCCCGGGGACAGGGGGGTGACCATGTTCCCCTGTGTCCCTGCAGCGCCGGGAAAGGAGGTGCTGGTGTAGCAGGGGTGGGCTGGAGAGGGGGAAGCAGCTGGGCTGGACTCTGCAGGGTAAGGGGGAGGGAGACCCAGCCTCCCGGCCCATCACCCAGGACTGCAGACACGTGGGTGCCCCTTGTCCCATACCCTCCAAGGCAGGGCCCCACTGCAGTTGTCCTGACCACTTACCCTTGCAGAGCCTGAGGGGAGTGACCCTGTCTACAGTCAGAGGGACGGTCTGACCGGCCGTGAGCCTGGGGCAGGGCAGGCTGGAACTGCAGCCAGGTGCCAGGGAGAGGAAAGCCGCAGCCCCGTTCAGAAGGCCCGGCACCCGTGGGCCACTCGGACCTGCGATGCTTGTCTCTGGAGGGTGCCCTTGGGCCCTCGCTGAGGCAGCCCTTGGGGGGGCAGGCAGGGGGACCGAAACCTTGGCGTGAGGCCTGCCCACAACAGGCTGCCCCTCTCATCCCCCGCGAGGGCATGGCTGTGGGCGCAGCAGGTCTGGGGCTCCCGGGGCGGCCCTGGCCTGGGAAATGTCGGGCAACGGAGCTCCGCAGACCCAGCTCCTCCGCTCGCGACTCTGAGGACTGTTGGTCCGCCCCCTAAATAAAATAAAAACCAACCTCTGTCACTAAAACACCGTGAAATGAAATCAGTTAGGTGACTCTTTCCGAGGCTGTGGGATCAGTTCCCCAGCTCCAAAGCGGACATGAGTGCACAGACGCCCAACAGAACAAAAATAGTTCAATCATCAATCTTTATTTAAAAATGTCTTGTTTAGGGGTGCCTGGGCGACTCAGTCCTTCCCAGGGTCCTGGGATCAAGCCCCGCGCGTCTCCCTCTGCCTGTGCTGTCTCTCGGTGTCAAATAAATAAATAAAATCTTTAAAAAACTGGCTTGCCTTTTTAGTAAGGGGGGACTCTCAGGCCTAATTGTGTTCCTGAGTCCTGGGGCCACTTCTCCGTCGTCTGAGGTGGGCACTGGCCTCTTCCAGCCTCATCTTCCGGAACCCGCAGGAGGCAGCGCAGGCTGGTGTCACCCAGAACTCCGGCTGCACCTTCCCGGCTCACCCACGCATCCGCCAGGCCATCCTGGTCCTCCCCTCTTCGCGGCCTCGCCCTCTTGCACACTGTACAGCTTGCAAAGGCTTTCCACACACACTGCCTACATGAGTTCTCCTGGTGGTGGCGGGAGTTTCACAGTGTCCCTTCGAGGGAAACAGGCTCTGGGGAAGGCAGGGCGGTTCAATGGGGACTCTGCAGGTGTCCCACAGGAGCTGGAGTCTGAGGGAGAGGAGCAGGAAGAACCCTCTGGCCATCTGAGGTCGAGGGTCACCATGCAGGTAGAGAGGCCGCGGAGAGCGGTGACGGAGCCAGGGGCCAAACTGCAGGGAGTTGGAAGAAGTCTCGGGATTGTTGGCTGTCAGCACTGAGGGGGGAAAAGGCCGCCCCGCCAGGTGCTCAGGAGCCTGTGGGAGCCAGAGTTTTCCATGAGGAGAGGGAATCAGGGCGGGAAGCCAACATGGGAAGGAGGGAGGCCTCAGACACAGTCTATGCTGAGGTAGGAGGGCTGCGGGTGATAAATCTTCCATTTGAGAGGTGGTAGGGGGCACTGAGATTCAGTTGAGGCAGGGGGCCAGCCGGGTGGGGGGAACTCTGAGAAGCGGTGGGGATATTTCCGAAGGTCAGCCGGGAGTTCCCGGGAGCCCCCACAGCCAGGATGGAAGAGGTGCCAGCGAGATTTGGGTCAGCTGGAGCAGGAACTACCGGCGAGCCCTGAGTCCTTTCCAGCGACAGAAGAGGGTTTGAGCCTTCCGTGCAGCCCCCAAGAAATGCTTACTGAGGCTGTGCTGGGAAACCGCATCCTGTGTTGAATTCTAAAACCACAGAATAAAGAGCAACTCCGTGTGGATGACGCTGGGTAATGTACCTACTCCATTCGTCCCACGTCCTCCCCGCAGCCCCCTGGGCGCCGCGTCCTCAACCAGGAACTGAGGGACTGCCTGATGCCTGAAGGTCACGAGGGCGAGCTGGATGAGAGCCCCACTGTGTGCGGCCTCCCGAGCGCACGGATGAGTGCGGCCATCGCAGACTTGCTTCAGACCAGACCGAACACAGCACCGTCCAGAAGCCCGATCTTCTGCATCTGGGCCGGGCCCAGGCCCTGCTTGGCTTCTGTGCCGCGCTTCCAGTATGGGGGGAAGCCGGGGTTCTCTGCAGCAGGTGCCCACGCCGCCCCTTTTCTCTGACGGCCTCTGCGGCTCGCAGCGGCGGACGAGCTCGGACAAGCAGGCCAGCGAGTCCTAGCTGAGGGCGAGGGCGCTCGCTGCTCTGGGCCAGGCCGTCCCTGCTGCGGGCTTCCGGGGAGCAGGCGGACCCCCGCACCTCCCGGCCGGACTCCGGTAACAAGAGATCGTCTGGTCCGGGCTGGCTCCCAAGTCCCTTCAGCGCACCCCACCGACGCCAGGGCGCCAGGGCAGCTCCGTCCCACCCCGGCCAGCGCTCGCAACCCGCCAGCGTTCGCACGCTCCCGCGACACCTGCCCCTCCGGCTCCCGGCACCCGCAAACCCGCGAGCCCGCCCCGCCCCAAGTGACGTCACGGACACGCCCCCGGCGCCAGCGCCTCCCGCCCCTCCGGGAGGACCCACGTTCACGGGGTTGTTTTTCCACGTGCGCCTTAGTGCGCAGACGAGGAGGCAGGCTTGCAAACCTGTTCAGCATGAACTAGTTTGCTCTTTCCCTCTAGTGTTTTCAGGGTTGTGTGGCGTGCAGCGTGAGGCTCACCTTGGGGCATTTCAAGACGTCACCCCCTAGAAGGAGAATGGTTGTGTCCGGTTGACGTCAGGCTTGGGCGGGGCCGGGCCGTTCCGAGGGAGCTCCGCGGGGGAGCGTCCCTCGGGCGGAGCCACGCCCTCCGTCGGCGTGCGGCGGCGGGGGGCGTGTCCCGCCGGTGGCCCTCTCTGCGGCTGCGCGGGCGCTGCCCCTCGGGTCCCACCGCCGGCGAGAGCCTGGAAGGTGGCGGGAAGGGGGCTGCATGGCTCCGCAAGGAGGTGTCCCGCGCCTGGTGCTGCTGGTTAGCGGGAAGAGGAAGTCCGGGAAGGATTTCGTGGCCGAGGCGCTGCGGAGCAGGTGTCCGCGGGGCGAGGCGGGGCGAAGGGGCGCCTGGTGGCGCGAGGGCTGGGCTTGGGGTGGCTGCCGTAGACGTCCCAGAGCAGGCGGCCGGGCTCTGTGGAGCCTGCAGGGCGGGAGCCCATCAGAGCCTGGCACCCCTTCGTTAGGCGCGGCGTTAGGGTACTAGGCAGTAGTAGAGACCAGCTGCAAACCTGCCAGGGCCACAAAGGGTTCCCCCGGTCCAGGACTCAGATTGTGCTTTCGTCTGGCCCCCAGGAGTGCGCCCCTTCTGCTCTGGCTCCAGGCCTCAATGTTCTGTGTCAGCGAGGTGCTGTGGGTGGGAGCAGCATGCCGGCCGGGTTGGGGGGCCGGGGGTGCTGGAGGGGGTCGTGTGGGGCCCGCCAGAGGTCGCCTGGCGCTTACACCAGGGACCCGCCTCCTTCCCCTGGGCGGTGTTTCTCCCCGCCCCCAGGAGTCAGGTAGGGGTCACAGTCTGTGCAGTTGCACCCCTGGGGTCCGCAGGCTGACTCTCCACCTAATTGTTCTGGATTTGGGCAAGATTCTTAGGCCCTGGCGTCTCAGTTTTGTCATCTGTGAAATGGGGGTTAGCAGAGCTGCTCGTAAGGGTTACAGGAGTAACCCATGTGAAGAGCTTAGAGCAGTGCTTGGCGGCTCAGAAACACAGCGCGGGTGGTGGCTGTTATTTGCGTTTTCAGGTGTTGGTTCGACCCCTGCGGTGTTCGTTCTCCCCTCAGTCACGTCACCTGAGTGGTGGACATGAGAGCGCCTCTCGCCCAGGTCAGGGTTGCAGAGTCTGAGCGGCTCAAGGGCGAGGCCCGAGCTGTGTCCAGATGCAGGGCCCCTCGAGCGGCTCATGGAGTGACCGAACCAGGGAGTGAATGAATGATCTATGTGGTGGTGGCCACAGCCGGGAGACCCGGGTCGTCCTGGTGGGGAGGGGCCCCGGCCTCATCCAGGGAACAGGGCCGGGGAGACCCGGGGAGACCCAGGCCGCCCTGGCTGTGCAGGGGCCCCGGCCTCATCCAGGGGACAGGGCCGGGGCATCCCGATCTGCTGTCTTGTTAGTTTCAGGACTGTTGCTGGCTCCTGTTTCCTAATGATCTCACAGGAGACAAGAGAAAGTGCTCTCCCCACCATATAGGTGAGGAGTTAGGATCAGGGAGGAGGAGATGTGACAAAGTCACAGAGATACAGAGCAGAAATGTGACTTCAAAGGGGCGCCTGGCTGGCTCAGTCAGTAGCACATGTGACTCTGACTCTTGATCTCAGGGTCATGAGTTCCAGCCCCGTGCAGCCTACCAAAAAAAACAAGAAGAAAGAAAAGGAAAAAGGAAAGAGGACCTCAAGCCTGGGCTTGTCGGGGGCCTGGAAACTAGGTTAACTGGGTTTGACTGTGCCCGTCCTGCAGGCTTGGCGCCGATGTCTGTGCCGTCCTCCGGCTCTCTGGCCCCCTGAAGGAACAGTACGCTCAGGTAGGTGCGGGCTCTGTGGCGCCGGTTGGGTCGGGAGGAGGCAACTGGGCAACTTAGAGGCTTCAGCGGCTGTGCTGGCTGTCAGCCCGGGAGCGCCGTCCCCGCGGCGGCTGGTGGCAGCGGGTGGACAGCTCTCGCTTCTCGCTTCTCTGTGGCGCGAGAGTGTTGGGGCCGAACGCACTGTAAGCTCCGGCCACCTCCCAGAGCGCATGCAGGAAAGCCTGTCCAGGAGAGGCCGCAGCAGTTGTTACCAGCTCCGCGGCTGGGCTATTAGTGAGTCATCTGGGACGTCAAGATACACCGCTAAGTGGAAAAGCAGGGTGTAGGCCCCTGCAGAGAGCACTATGTCTGCATAAAAATGGAACAAGTCGTAAATATATTTGCTTATATTTTCAGCCATGTAACAAGTATTTATGGGGTGCTTGGGGTGGGAGAAGCCAGGGCAGGGCACGTAGGGGACTGTATTGTCGGTTGCCTCCAGGTTGCGGAGCAGTGGCGGGAGAGAGATCTTTCACTTTAAATAAATACGTATTTTTTGAATTTTGAACCATATGGATTAAAAAAAAAAAGGGTTGTAAAAAATTAATGGGACCTCTTAGTGCCTTGGTGTTCAGACGGGGAGCCCAGAGGGTGAGATCAGCTTCCCAGAGTGGGAGGGGCACTCGTTGTCTGCCCCTGTGGGTGCACCTAACCAGGCACCTGTGCGCATGGCCCCTTGTTCATCTGGCCTGACTCGGGCCTTCTGGGGCCACATGGAGTGAACTTGTCTTCCTCCTTCCTGCACCAGTCCCCTACCCAGGAGCCGTATTCTGTACCATTTGATCTTTCCCCTCCAGCCAAACAGACCCATTTGTAGGATGGCAGCCTGGGGTGGGGGGCTTCCTGGGGAGAACAGGTGGCAGGGGTTTTAGAATTTTTTTAGTAGGAACCTTTTCCAGATGAAGTTGGTTGAAGTTCTTTGTATCCAGTAGACCGACAGGGAGGGACTCTGATGGGGGAGGGGGACTGAGAGGTGCCCAGCTTACCCCACTGGGGTCTGGGCACTTCCCGGAACCTCAGGGCTCCAAGAAGCTATTTGAAAACCACTGACCATCTTCCAGAATTCCTAGACCTGTGAGCCAGGCTGGCATGGGGGTTGGGGTGGGGGGTGGGCAGGAGTTCTGCATTAAAAAAAAAATTATTTATTTGAGATAGAGTCGGGGAGGGGGCAGAGGGAGAGGGAGAATAGGCTCTCCACTGAGAGGGGGGCCTGATGCAGGGCTCAATCTGGAACCCTGAGATCGGGACCTGAGCCAAGGCAGATGCTTAACCCACTGAGCCCCCCAGGGATCCATGCCACTCCCATTTAAAAAAAAAGTCTGAGATATATATCTGGCTTAGTGGGTGAGGCGACTCTTTGTCTCAAGATTGTGAGTTTACACCCCACGTTGGGTGTGGAGCGTACTTTAAAAAAAAAAAAAAAAACACCGGGTGCCTGGGGGGTTCAGTCCTTAAGCATCTGCCTTCAGCTCAGGTCATGATCCCGGAGACCCGGGATCGAGTCCCCCTTCGGGCTCCCTGCTCGGCAGGAAGCCTGCTTCTCCCTCTCTCACTCCCCCTGCTTGTGTTCCCTCTCTTGCTGTCTCTCTCTGTCATAAATAAATAAAGTCTTCAGAAATCACGTAGAGTACATGGCGATCTGGTGTACCCACGAGAGGTGGCTGCCTGGCTCACCGTGGAGCAGGGCACAGGAGGGTTGTGGCCCTTCAATTTGCAGATGAGGAAACTGAGTCTGAGAAGGTCCAGCTGCCTGGAGTAAGGAGTCTCTGACCCCTTCCCGCCCTGGGGCCCACTGGGAGGACCCCTCCCGTCCTCTGTGTCCCTAAGAAGGAAGGCGACCCGGATGGTCCAAGTGGCCCCTCCTGCCCTAGGAGTGCCTGGGGCCAGATGGAGGAGCCAGGAAGCTGAGGGTAGGGGGAGAGGAGGGAGACAGGGCAGCCTGGGGCGGAGGGGGCTGGGGCGCTGGGGGGCTGTGGGGGGAGGGCTGGCCTGCGGTGTTTTCAGGTTTCTCGCTTTGGTTGAAGGCTAAACCTGTGCCCAGGGGCTGCAGACTAATTTCAGGATTAATTTAAGCCAGAAATAATTGGGGAGTAAAACTGTTGCCGAAGAGAAAAACCACACAACACGTTTTAAAGACAAACCGAAACAATTTCTGGATTGCCCCAGTCTTTCCGTCCCTCTGCTGCTGGTTGGGATGTCTTCGTTCCTAGCACCCTTCCCTGCAGTCCTGGCTCTCGGCGTCAGCGTCCCGGTCCTTGCATGGCCCCTGCAGGCTGGGAGTGCTGGGGCCGGGGCAGGGATGGCCGCTCCCCGCTGTCAGCTGAGCTGGAGGCCGGGGTGTGGACACTGTGTGCTTCGGGCAGGAGCACGGCCTGGATTTCCAGAGACTGCTGGACGCCAGCACCTACAAGGAGGCCTACCGGAGGGACATGATCCGCTGGGGGGAGGAGAAGCGCCAGGCCGACCCAGGCTTCTTCTGCAGGAAGGTCGTGGAGGGCATCTCCCAGCCCGTCTGGGTGAGTGATTGGGGCCACCTTCGGACACTCACTGCCTTCCTCTCCTGCCGAGTCTCCCCAGTGGTCGTAGCCCCTCCCCTGGCTGCCGCTCTGTCCTCGGTCCCTATGGTCCCTTCAGCACCGAGCAGCCTGAACGGCCATTTAGGAACAATCCAGGACAGGTCACTGCTCTGTTGAGAACCCCAGTGAGATCCGTACGCAGACTTCTAGGCCTTGAGCGAGCGGGTCCTGCTGCCCGCTTAGCACCCTCCCCACGCTGTAGCTGCATCGGTGCTCTCTCTGCCCCCCCGAGTCAGGCTCCCTCTGCAGTCAGGGCCTTCGTAGGTGTTCTGCCTGCTGGAGACGCCGCTTCTTTCCGTCTTCATCGGGCTCACTCCAGCCCAGCTTCCCTGCCGCCTCCACCGGGAAGCCTTTCCTGATCCCTGAGCCAGCAGGGCTGTTTGCTGCCCAGTGCTCCCATAGCACCAGACCCCCTCGGGCCTCTCCGTTGTGGCAGCCTGCATGCTGTGCTCCCGGTGACCTGGGGGTACGTCAGTGCAAACATATGAGGAGGTGCCTGCTCTTGGGGCTTTTGCATTATAGTGCGGGCTGGAGGGAGTTAGGCCCTAAACGGAACCCTCAGGTGGGGATTGATACTAAGGAGCAAAGCGAAGCAGGCCAGGTCCCCGAGGAGGCTTTCCTGGACCCTACGGCATTCGAGCTGGGCCTGCAGGACGCAAGCGCCTGAGCCAAGCGGGCACTCGCTGGTGGGGGGCAAGTGGCAGGAGGTGAGGCTCAGTCACACGGGTGCTTTGGAAGAGCAGGGCGGGGGCTCCTGAGGGGCCCTGAGCAGGGGAGAGGCGTTGCTGCTGCGAGGCCGGCAGGAGAGGAAGCAGAGGCCGAGGCCGGATGGCTGGAGGAGCCGGGGCTCGGAGCTGGGGGTGAGGCAGGCTCTGCACAGGCTGCAGACCGAGGATGTGAGGCGGGAGGCCACAGCGAGGGTTAGGCTCGGAGCGGCCCGACAGATGGAGTTTTCTGAGCTGCGGAAGGTGTGGGGACAGTATCGGGAGCCCCCTGTCCCTGAGGGGTACTGACCGCACTCCTGGGCCGGAAGCTGCCCGGTGGGCATTTGGGCTCCAAGGGTGTGAGCACCAGGCCCGCGCCCTCCCTGCGCCGAGCGCCCGCACACAGGTGTCACTGTGACGCGCGTGCAGCCCCTGGGGGAGTGAACGTGTCACATCAGTTGTTTGCGGACAGGTGCTCCGAGGGCCACGGGTCCTTCCGTCGTGGCCCGGGCTCCAGGGAGGGCAGCCGCCAGCCATGAGCAACCTGATGGTGAAGATTTCAGGGTCCTCACTGCAGAGCGGGAGGTCCATGAGAGTCTGGCCCCGGGGGAGGGGCAGGGTGGTAGGAGCCTCCCGCACGAGGGACACCGGGGCAGAGATGCCCACCCTCGAGGGAGCCTGGCCTGTGCTTGTCCGGGCAGCAGGGCCTTGCTCACCCCCGAGGAGCATGTGGTCGGTGCTTCTGGGGACAGCAGACCAGCCGGGGGCAGTGGAGGGAACGCGGGCCATGGAGAGCAGGGCCAGATCGTGTAGGGCCCTGTAAGCTGGGCATAGACTTGGGATTTTCTTAGAGTGACAGGTGGCCTCAGGGGTTTAGGGCAGTGACCCGATGGAATCAGACTCTGGTGTTAGAAAGTGTTAGGGTGAGGGGCGCCTGGGGGGCTCAATGGGTTGGGCCTCTGCCTTCAGCTCAGGTCCTGGGATTGAGTCCCACGTTGAGCTCCCTGCTCAGCAGGAAGCCTGCTTCTTCCTCTCCCTCTGCCTGCCTCTCTGCCTGCTTGTGTGCTCTCTCTTTCTGATCTCTCTGACAAAAAAAAAAAAGAAAAGAAAATGTTAGGAAGCAGGGACCACTTAGAGCATCTCTGTTTCTGGCCTCAGTCTGTTCGTCTGTAAGACGAAGGTGTGTTACCCGCTGATCTGACCTCCAAGCCGGAGCCTCTCCTCCAGCTCTGCAGCGGCCCCAGGATGTGGCGTGACCGTGGCAGAGCCATGTGTGCTGCGTGGGCTGTGGTGGCCGGGAGGACGGCCTGCACGGGGAGGGCAGCAGGTGACCATGGGGGCGGGGTGACACCTCTCTGGGCTTGCTAGCCCTTCCCGGCCCTGTGCGCCGCCTCGTGTGGACGGGGGGCCGGGGCTTCCTGCCACCACTAGGGCCCTGTCCCTCTGCCCTGGGTCCTGCTGCTCACCTGCCTATGCTTTTTCCTGCAGCTGGTGAGCGACACTCGGAGGCCGTCAGACATCCAGTGGTTTCGGGAGGCCTACGGGGCTGTGACGCAGACGGTGCGCGTGGTGGCCTCGGAGCAGAGCCGACAGGAGCGCGGCTGGAAGTTTGCCACGGGTGAGCTGTGCACGGCCCTCGTGCCCGCCGCCTGTTCCCCGACCCTCAGTCCGCGCCCTTCCTGGAAGGCTGTGGGGGACTGGGCGTGGGAGGGGAAGGGGGGCCTGGGGCTCAAGCCTGCCCCCAGTTAGAGACTGAGTGGGTGGGGGAGGGTGTCCTTGGGCTGACGGTTCCCCCATGATCTTGGCCTGCTGCCCTTCCCTGGGCTGGCCTCTCTAGGCCAGTGGGACCCGCTGCTGGGTCCGTCACCCCTGCTCCGGGTGTTTGATGGAGAGCAGGTCTGTGTGGGGTGGGCGAGCCTGGGCCCTGCCCTGCGGCTTCTCTCATGTGCAAGGTCCGGGGACCCAGCAGGCCCCCTCCGTTCGGCTGCCCTGCCCTGGGTGTTGGCCGTGAGCGGGCCCGTGCTGGCATCTCGCACGCACGATCTCACCGTGTGGTTGGCAGGCGTGCCAGCAGACCCCCCGCGGGGGACTGAGAGGCGTCATGCACGCTGAAAGCCGCCCACCCCTCATGGACTCGGCCACGAAGGGCAAAGTCAGTGGACGCTCTGGGGGCCCAGCCGGCCGTGGAGGGGCGCAGGTGGCTCCCTGGTGGCAGAGGGGAGGCCGGGAGGGGGCGGCTCTATCTGGGCCAACAGCCCACATGCCCGGTGGCCCCCCGCATGGGCCGGGCCTGACCCCACCGTGCCTGCTGCGCAGGGGTGGACGATGCTGAGTCGGAGTGTGGCCTGGACAGCTTTGGGGCCTTCGACTGGGTCCTTGAGAACCACGGGGACGCGCAGCGCCTGGAGGAGCAGCTGGAGGGCCTTGTAGCATTCGTCCACTCTCGGCTCTAGGGCCGCGTGCCCGGAGCGCCGGCCGCCGGTCTCTGCTGGACACGTGGTCTCTGATGGCGGCCAAGGGCCCAGGATTCTCAGGGAGGAGGGTGGCCGACTTCACGCAAGCCAGGACAGCCCTGGGGACCTCGTTTCTTTGTGCAGAGGACTGCCCTCTCTCTTTAGAAGGAGGCTGAAGGGCAGAGAGGGCTCCCTGGTGGCGGTGGCCCGCCTGCCTGTGTGGCCCGGCTTCCCTGTCTGGATGCCCTCAGCCCAGGGCACCCGGTGCAGGGACTAATAAACCGCCTCGGGGCACACACTCAGCCGCATGGCTCTCATTCTCGGGTGCCGGCATAGCCACGTGGGGTCAGAGGGCCGGTTCCCTGGCGGTGGTGGGCCCCGCTCTGTCTCCCACCTGGGCTGCTGCGTCCGGCGGAGGCTGACCTGGGTCACGCAGGAGGCGGGCCTGCTTGTGTGGGAGGCAGGATTGGGGTCTGACGTCTCGTCTTCTGGGACGGCCCCACAGAAAGTGCCACCAGCAGGTACCCATGGGGAGGGGGCACCGCAGAGCCACACACGTGCTGGATAGAGCCTCAGCATGCCCACTGGGGCTGGACGTGACCCGTTTTATTTTATTTTATCTTTTTATTCTGTATTTTTACTTTATTTATTTATTTAATCTATCTATCTATCTGTCTATTTATTTTTTTTTAAGATTTTATTTATTTGACAGAGAGAAACACAGCTAGAGAGGGACCACAAGCAGGGGGAGTGAGAGAGGGAGAAGCAGGCTTCCCGCCGAGCAGGGAGCCCGATGTGGGGCTCGATCCCGGGTCTCCAGGACCATGACCTGAGCCGAAGGCAGTCGCCCAACCAACTGAGCCACCCAGGCGCCCCAATGTTATTTATTTTTAAAAATTTTATTCATTTGAGAGAGAGATGGAAAGCAACAGAGATACTGAGAGAGCGCGCAAGCCGGGAGGAGAGGGAGAAGCAGGTTCCCTGCTGATCTGGGAGCCGCATGTAGGGCTTGACCTGGGACCCCAGGATCACAGCCTGAGCCCGAGGCCATTACTCAACTGGCTGAGCCACCCAGGCACCCGTATTTTGCTATTTAAAAAAAAATACTTACTTTATTTTAGAGGGGGAGCAGGGGATGGGGCAGTGGGAAAGGGGGACTCTCAAGCAGACTGCCTGCGGAGCCTGGAGCCCAGCACCGGCTTGATCCCAGGACCCTGAGGTCACGACCTGAGCCAAAATCGAGAGTCAGACGCCCCACTGCCTGAGCTGCCCAGGTGCCCCGAGGAGAGTCTTTCCAGAGGTCAGAGAAGGAAGGCGACCTGCTCGGCTTCAAGGGTGTGCGTGGCTCCTGGCGATCTGAGCGCCCAGCTCTCTGCCCTGTGCCTGTCCCCACACCCGTACGTCCCCCAGACTGAATGACATTCCCGCCCAGACTTCCTCCCTGGCTGCTATGGGTGGCTGGCACCATGGACTCCTCCGTGTCCCCGTCTGCTGTGGCCCTTTCTGATTCTCCGTGGGAGCTGAGGTCCCTCTTGGCCAGCCACGTGCATCTAGTGGTTGTGAGCGTGGCTGCCAGAGCTGTGTCAGCTCCCGTGCGAGGTGACGTGTGCATGATGCTGTCCTGGGCACACGCTTCCTCGCACCCCCCCGCAGGCTCTGGGCCCCGGCTGGCGTGGAGCCCGCGCTGGCTTCGATGCCCCTGGGCCCTTTCTGGCCCACAGAATCCTCGGGGCTCCTGTCAGAGCTGCTGGCAGAGGCTGTGAGCCTCCCGCCCCACCTGCTCGTTTCAGGTTTGTGACCTAAAGACTTTCCTTCCCGTGGCCACCAGACTTAGCGGTGGGCCGGAGGAGGGGATGCGGGAGGAGGGGATGCGCTCACCCTGGTGCGCCTGCCCTGGGGGCTTGTGGAGTCCCAGCCTTCTCTTGAGGGTCCAGAGATGTGTCTATGCACGGACTTCAGGTTCCCCGGTACCCTGTGGTTCACTGCTGCCCCCTAGAGCGACAGCCCCTGAGGAGCGAGCCTATGTCCCCGGTGCCCGGCAGAGGCCGTGATGGCAGGGCTGAGGGATGGTCACTGAGCGCCCACCAGGAACCGGATACCGCGTGATGTGTTATAGACGTATATTCTATTTAAACATAAAAAACTAAAACACTTTATTTAAGAAAATATCTTTTTAAAATTTAATTTATTCATTAGAGAGACAGAACGCAAGCAGGGGGAGTGGCAGAGACAGAGGGAGAAGTAGATACCCCACTGAGCAGGGAGCCCAATGCAGGGCTCGATCCCAGGACCCTGGGATCCTGACCTGGAGCCCCCCAGGTGTCCCCTTAAGCACTTTCAGGATTAGTGAAGAAGGAAAGGACGGCTCAGAAAGTGCTGACTGGGGCGCCTGGGCGGCTCAGGGGGTTAAAGCCTCTGCCTTCAGCTCAGGTCATGATCTCAGGGTCCTGGGATCGAGGCCCACATCGGGCTCTCTGCTCGGCAGGGAGCCTGCTTCCTCCTCTCTCTCTGCCTACTGTGATCTCTCTGTCTGTGAAATGAATAAATAAAATCTTAAAAAAAAGAAAAAGAAAAGAAAGTGCCGACGGGACTTGGGGCTTGGCAGCGCGGGCTCAGTAGCCGCAGCCCGATGGCCCTGTGACGACCCGCATGGTGGTCGGGGCCGCCGTCGGCCACACGGACGGGGCTGTTCTCACCCCCGCTGAACTGGGAGCAGCCTGAGGGCCCCGGGGCGACAGAGCCAGCATGGGGCCAGCGTGTGGGCCGGGAAGCCTGAGTCTCTGCCTTCCCCAGCGTGTCCTTCAGGGTCAGAGATGCTGGCCACCCCCGACCGGAGGGCAACTGTCCCTCCCCGCGCCGAGAATCGGGGCTCAGAGAGGGGTCGCGCCTCGTGTTTCCTCCCGGTGTGGGGACGCGGGATCCACACACACCTGGTACGGCGACGGGAGGCGCGTGTGTGTTGTGAGGCCGGCGGCACAGAGGGAGGTCCGTGAGTGCCCCCCCCCCCCCCCGTCACCCTGCATCGCTGTCGTGTGTGCGTATGGGTTTTATCTGTTCATCCGTCCATGGACACGTCACCGTCTCCACGTGTTGGCTGCCGTCAGTGAGGGGTGCCGCTGCGTCCTCGGAGCGGGGCTTCACTTTCCTGCAGACGCGGCCCAGCAGTGGGGCTGCTGGGTGATCACGGGGGCTCCCGAAGTCTGACATCAAGGAGGCAGGGGCGAGCAGGGCAGGGGCAGTGGGGCTGGCGGCTGGGCGCGGCTCACCGGGCTCCTGGCTCGGGGGAGGTTTGGAAGGCCGGGGTGGGGGTCTGTCCCCTGCGCTCTGACAGGTTGGCCTGGAGGCCCTCCTAAAATGGGAGTCTCCGGGGGCTAACCAGGCACTTCTGCTGGGTTTGATACAGTTCCTCTCTAGTTAAAAAATATGACATTTGTCTAAATAACAAAATCCAGAATAAGCCCGACTTCTGGTTGTCTTGTGGTGCTGGGAGCCCAGCTGCGTTCATCTCGGGCCCGCCCCGCTGGTCATCCCGGACTCGGGTTCCGGTGTCGCTGGCCTGCTCGGAGGCTGTGACCTCTCGGCGCTGTCCTCTCTGAACAGGGATCTGTGGCGGTTGACGGTGTCTCACACATTCATCCTGTTCCATTTCCAAGCAGCGTGACTGTCACACGGTGACCGCGTGTAGCCGAAGAGCACAGATCGGTGAGTGTTGACGGTGGCACGGGGCCGCCACTTCCGCCCCACCGCCGCCGGGCTGTGGGCTGTCTTCATGGGCCGGTCTGCACTCTCGGTAGTTCGGCGTCGGGAGCCCTGCAGTATACATCTCGCTCGATCCCATGTCTCCCGCTGACCACGATTATAGCGAGAACCGCCACATTGTTGCCGGGCCTTGTTGCCGGCGGGCGGACGGCCCCGCGACTGTCCCCTCACCTGGCGGGAGCATTTGGTTGTTTTCGTGCTTGGACGTGACCAGTAAAGCGACTGGGAAGGTTCGTGTGCAGGTTGGTGTGGACATGCGCTTCGGTTTCTGCAGGGCACACAGCTGTCGACACAGGCGCTGTGCCGCGGGGCGCGCCCGTCCTCGCCCGTGCTCGGTCGGATTGTGGCCGCCCCAGTGGAATTCACCCGTTCCCTGACGAGTCTGACGCGAACCCCACGTTCAGCTTTGATGAAATTGAGCTGGGAACGGAGCGGGACACCGTGTGGCGGACGGCATGGCTGCAAACCCCTGTGCAAAGGGCCTGCCTCGTGGGGAGGACTGTGTGCCCCCCGCGGCCAAAGGGGCCGGGGAGCCCACCACAGGGCCTGTCCACGTGCTGCCCGCGCAGCTCCCAGTCTGTGCGGCGCCGTAAGAAGAAATAAGGGGCATTGGACTGGGAGGGAGGACGCAAAGGCGCCTCTGTTCGTAGATGAAAGGGTCACCGGTGCGGAAAACTGGGTGGAATGACCAGGAGGCTCCTTGAGCCACTAGGGAACGGGGTCGCTTTGCAAAGATCAACTGTATTCTGTTCATTAGCAGGGAACAATCAAAAATGGAGATAAATAATGCAATTACAATAGATAAAAGTGAAATAGCTCTGATACAGATAGGCCCACTGGAGAATGCAGCGCTTCTGGGAGATCGAAGACCCCCAGGTGACGTGGCATGGGAGACGAGACTCCGTGGGGATACTCCCTGGGAGTGAGATGTCACCACACTGAGACGCATGGATCTTTTTAAAGATTACTTTTATTGAGGCGCCCGGGTGGCTCAGGCAGTTAAGCACCCAACTCTTGATTTCAGCCCAGGTTGTGATCTCAGGGTTGGGGGGTCGCGTTCCACCTGGGGCTCCGTGCTCAGTGGGGAGTCTGCTTGGGGTTCTCTCCTGCCCCCCCACGTGCGCACCCTGTCTTTTTCTTTTTTTAAAAAAAGATTTTATTTATTTGACAGAAATACAGCCAGAGAGGGAACACAAGCAGGGGGAGTGAGAGAGGGAGAAGCAGGCTTCCCGCCGAGCAGGGAGCCTGATGTGGGGCTCGATCCTGGGTCTCCGGGACCATGACCTGAGCCGAAGGCAGTCGCCCAACCAACTGAGCCACCCAGGCGCCCCGCCTCTCTCTGTCTTAAACAAGAATTGTTTTTATGGACTTCTGTGACGCTGAGCGTTACATCAGCTGCGCTGGTCTGTCTGTCATCCCGGCGCACCTGGTGCAGGGCCTTCCAGCCCTCCTGCCACGCCCCTACCCGACGACACCCCCCTCCCACGCCGCACGGGGTGTCTCTGAGATGTGCTGATCCCCGCCCTCCTGGAAGCGTAGTTTTGCCTGTTCTAGTAGTTCACATAAATGGTTAACATCCAATTTAAAACATGTTTAGAACAATAATTTATTTCTAAGACGTAACTCACGGCTCGTTTTGGCCCTCTCCTGATACCCCAGCTTCCCCATTTGTGAATTTTGTATTTTAATTCCTCTCCTGCAGAGGTTTTTTCACGAAGGGCAGGTGGGCGCTGTCTCTTCGGACCGGCTGTGAGCGGCGGCGTTGCGTGCTGGGGCCCATCTGTGTGCGCGCTGCCTTGGGTGTGGGCTCGCGGGCTCGCGACCTCGCTCCTCCGTGGGCCGCGGTCGGTGTTGCCGGGTCTGCGGCTGCCTGCACTTCCGTTCCTTTGGAGGCAATGTCCTTCCTCTGTCTGGATGCCGGTGGACAGTTGTTTTCACCTTCATTTTTGAAATTCAAGTTTTGGCGTCCTCCAAGGCCGGACGAGGGCGTAGTTAGGAGAACGGTGCTGCTTACTGTTCCCGGTAACGCGGGACTGAGCAGCACGGCGGACAGCGGGGTGGTCTCGGAAGTCCTCGCGCCTGCCGCCCGCAGCAGCCGCCGTGGGGGCGGGCCAGACCCCTCGGAGCAGTGGCTTCCCCCAGGTGTCTGGGTGCTCTCTGCGTTGAGGTGCTGCTCCCCGGGATGGTGAACTCTCACCCCTGAAACTGGATTTGGATTTTAGGAAGAGCCAAAGGAAATTTGGTGCTAAATCTGGTGAGAGGGACCGGGAGAGGCCTGTCCTTTTGGCTAGGATAAGCGCTGCCTCGGATGCAACAACACTAAAGCGTCCTCTCAGGCAGATCTTAGGGGTTTTAAGAAGTTGTTTCGTCATCCGTGCCTCAGTGCCTTAGCACATGCCGTCCTCTCCTGGGAGTGCCCCTCCGTGGCTCGAGCTTGGACGTGTCACTCTCAGATGGTCTCCTAGTGTGTGTTCTCACTGCCCCACCACCATGAGCCATGCAGGAAATGGCTTTCTGTTTTTTGAATCTGGTGCAGATAAGCATCTGTGGAAATGGAAGAGCTCTAGAAATGTGGGGCGGCAACGTGGCGTCCCAAGCGCACTGCCTTAAAGGAGCCAACATTCAGCATGGCTCCGGAAAAACAGAAAGCCCCTGGGTGGGGACTCGGGAGCCCCAGGATGTGGTGCCCTTTACCTGAGGGGGCAGAGAGGGTCTGGCTTGAGACCGAGGCGCTGGGCCTGGGTCCCTGTTTCTGGGGCTTTCCCCGACTCCCCTGAGGACGTCCGGTGTAGGTGAGTCAAGGTGGCAAGGGGGCCACAGGGCCACTTCCTGGAAGGGAACACTCCCAGTGTGCTGGGGACAAGGAGCGGAGGACACGGGCCCGTCGGGGCTGGCGGTTGGGCTGGGGGCCCAGGGGGCAGAGGGCCCCGCCTGGCACCAGGCTGCTGTCCATCTGGGCGCTGAGGGCGTCTGTCTTGGGGAGCCATTCTCAGCAGGGCCCCTCTTTCGTGACACAGACTTGAGCCGGCGGCATGTGGACCCCTTGAGCTCTGGCTGCCGCGGCCGGCTAGTCCCAGAGAGGATCATAGGCCAGGGCCGGGCACCGGTCCCCCCGCTGCAGGATGTGCCGGAGGCTGTGGCCAGTGCTGCCGAGCAAGGACCGTGCCGGCCAGGACGGGCATGAAGCTGCCGCAGCACACGGGACGCAGACCCTGTGGGCATTGCGCTTTGCTGCTCAGTACGTGTGCTCGCGGATGATTCACTTTTGCGTTCACACCCTTGTTCCCATTTCAAGACCGAGGACTTGGGGGACCCAGAAAGGTGAGGAGACTCCAGGCAGTTTGTCTGTGGGAGTTTGCCCAAGTGAGGCCCTTGTGAGCCTCGGCCTCGCCCTGCAGACGGCGGTGGGGGGTGCAGGGCTGCCCCTTAGGCGCTCGCCTGCCCTTCGGGAGCGCTGGTCAGACCCTGCAGCCGGACACGGGTTGGGCTGGAGCTGAGCTACTCCAAGTTTAGCATTTCCTCCCGCCTAGCCTGTGGGTATATATGGGGCAAAGTTGGCATTTTTGGAAAATAAGTTCTTATTAAGAAGTCAGGGGGGGCACCTGGGTGGCTCAGTTGCTTAAGCGGCTGCCTTCGGCTCAGGTCATGATCCCAGGGTCCTGGGATTGAGTCCCACATCGGGCTCCCTGCTCAGCGGGAAGCCTGCTTCTCCCTCTCTCACTCCCCCTGCTTGTGTTCCCTCTCTGGCTGTGTTTCTCGCTGTCAAATAAATAAATAAAATCTTTAAAAAAAAAAAAAAAAAAGAAGTCAGGGGAAGCTCAGAAGTAGAGAAATGGGTGTGAGCCTAGGGCTGGGGTCCGGTCTGTGAGGCTGAGCCTCTGGTGGCCTGGGCCTACCACGCCGTCCCCTCTCAGCTCGCCTGGCCGGCCTAGACTTTCATGGCCCCTCGAGCCGGCCTCCTGCTGCCTGCTCTCGGAGTGAGCCCTGAGCACCACCGGCTCACCTTGAGCTGGGAGGGCGTGGCCATTCAGAGGCGGCCGAGCAGGCTCATCCATGCTCTCCAGTGGCCCTGGGCCCAGAGCGGCTTCTCTGCACGTGCTGGGGCTCAAACCCCTTTCCGCCGTAGCCCGCCTGTGGTATTCTAATGTTGGGCGAGCCTGGGAGGGCCACGCACAACACACAGGCTTGAGGCAGGCGCACATCTGGCCTTGTCTGTCCCCCGTCTCCGCAGGCCTCACCTCTGTGCCATCGGGGGGATTGAACCCGACCCGCGTGGTGAGCTCCCACCACGCTGGAGCGCGTTCCGAGGTGGTTAGGAGGCCATGACTGGGGCCCCGGAGTGATGGGCCTCTGGGCCACACTGATCCCTTAGCTCAGACCCCAGACATAGGGGTGGTGTGGCCATGCGGGGGGTGGGGCGGGTGATGGCCACCAGACGGTCTGAGCCCAGCCTGTGGCCCCAGCGCCCCTCCCAGCCTGCGCTCTCCCTCCGGCCCCTCTGGCCTCGGGGTACAGGGCCCCCCGTAGGTTCTCCCTTGTACCCTTCCCCCGAGCTGGGACTTTGTGGCTTCAGGGAGCCCCCCCTCCCGCTTTGGGATTTCTGCCTACTGAGCGGCAGGCGCCACTTGAGCCCTTGTGCCCCGGAACAGTCTGCACTTGACCCCAGCTTCCATCTCGGAGAAGCAGCTCCTTGAAGGTCATTTGCCAAGGACGTGGTGTTCTGTCCTCACTTATGGCCTGTGGGCGTCAGGTGTGTGAGCGCCCCTCTCACCTCCAGCCCACTGGGTCTGTCTGTGCCTCCGCCTCTCGCTGCCCGCGGGGCGGTGTGTCGTGTCACGGCAGGCTGGCTTCCGAGTGTCTTCTCTGCGCGGGTGTTTGGCTGGTGCCTGTGTGCCCGCAGGGCCTGTTCTCGCCTGCCGCACACTGGCGCAAGGCACCCGGCTGGGACGGAACCCCCCACAGATTTTCGAGGCCTTGATGACTTGAGAAGGGGAGCACTGTCACCAGAGTCCCAAGAAGTCTGTCTTGTGTCTTCGTTCGCCTTCGGATCAGGCAGCTCCCTCATTTTGGGGAACTTGCCCAGGGGTCCCGTTGGCTGGCACACGTGAGCAGTGGGCTCTCCGCGGCGGCTCCTGGAGGCCGGCGGGCGTGGCCCCGAGCACGCTTGCTGTGGCCCGTTCTGGATGCTTGGGTCGGCTCTGCTTTTCACACCCTCGCACTTCGGGGGGCTGTGGGGGGAGGACTTCAGTCTGGGAACTGGGCTGCCGATGGCCGGGTGCTCCGGGTGCCAGGTGTGGGCTCAGCCTCCAGAGGCAAGTGTGGGATCGCTGGCCGGAGCCCCTCGCCTGGAGGGGAGGCAGAGGCCTGGGCGGCTGGTCCATGTGTGAGTGAGCTGTCGCCCCGTCACCGTGGGGGAGGCGGCCTGAGGCTGATCCCGTCCTGCGACAGTCTCCAGGAGAGGTGGGTGCGGAGGACTGTGTCCGGCCCCACGTGCGGCCACGGGACCACAGCGGCTTCTCTGGGGCTGGGCTTTCTCCAACAGGATGCTCCTGGGCAGGAAGGCAGGTCTTCGCCTGGTTATTGGGGAACCTCCCTCTGTAGGCTGGCTGGGGCCGTGTCCCTGAGGGGCCTGTCGCTCTGGGGGCTCCATTCTAGCCCCGGGCTCACCCACGGTCCCCATGGGGCCCAGCCGCTGGCCGGCCCCACAGCTTTGTGGGTCTGGGGCAAGAGGCTCACATTGTGCGCATCCAGATATTGAAGGGTCGTAAATAAAACTTGCAAAACGTCAAATGAGATATGTTCCATCCTCTCACTTTGACAAATATGCTTTTATAATCACAAAATTGGAAAATAACATGACTCAAAGTT
Source organism: Spilogale gracilis (assembly GCA_004023965.1). Taxonomy (NCBI): domain Eukaryota; kingdom Metazoa; phylum Chordata; class Mammalia; order Carnivora; family Mephitidae; genus Spilogale; species Spilogale gracilis. The sequence continues at coordinate 26,217 of PITA01008700.1, forward strand.
GGCCGGCTACTTAAATTGATCGCATTTAATTCTGATCCTGCGTGTCTGGCTGTGTGTCACGGCCAGAGATAACTGGATAGGTAACAAAGACAAATACCTCTCATAGACGACGATAGAATTTTTCACAGTGTTTGTTTTTCTCGTCCTTATTTTAGCAAAAGAAAATCACGAATTCTGTTGATTTGCTCAAGATTTTAATTTGTGTGCTGTTGAGAGCAATGAACTAAAAGATAAAAGTACAAAGAAAACTTTCTGAAAATACCACATTTAAATTTTTTCATTACAATGTGAATTGATGTAAACATATTAAAAAATTGAAATTAATTTCCATATATTTTTAAAGAAATAGTTATCTACTAAATAAAAAGCAAAATACTAGCTTAAGTGACTTAATACAGAAAATTGAAAGCAAAAAAACCATTTGTTTAAGAGAGGGAGGGAGGGAGGGAAAGGGTGCCAGCGAGTGGGGCTGAGCAGTAGGGGAGGGGCAGAGGGAGAGCCACGGTCCAGGGCGCTCCCCAATGAGCCTGGAGACTAAGGGGGGGCTGGATCCCACGACCCCGAGTCAAAATCAAGAGTCGGAGGCCTACTTTATGGAGCCACCCAGATGCCGAAGCAGAACTTTCTTTTTTTTTTTTTTAAAGATTTTGTTTATTTGACAGAGAGAAACACCGCCAGAGAGGGAACACAAGCAGGGGGAGTGAGAGAGGGAGAAGCAGGCTTCCCGCCGAGCAGGGAGCCCGATGTGGGACTCGATCCCGGGTCTCCGGGATCATGACCTGAGCCGAAGGCAGTCGCCCAACCAACTGAGCCACCCAGGCGCCCCGAAGCAGAACTTTCTAATAAAGTTGATGATTCTAAGTCTTATGAAAATGCATTTTTAAAATTTTTTCAAGTTTTATAAAAAAATCTTCTGAGCTGCTTTTATCTAAAGTGAAATTCTTTGCAGTTTTAGTTTTCAGTGCTCGTCCAGTGGCCGGTGTTGGGACTCGGTCGTTCGGCGGCCGGTGTTGGGACTCGGTCGTCCGGCGGCCGTCCAGGGGCTCCCTGCAGAGTGCAGAGCCTGCTGCGGGGTCTCAGGACCCTCTGATCGTGAGCTGAGCTGAAACAAGGCAAAGCCGCCCCCGCCGCCGCCGAAGCCGCTGGTCCTGGACACGGGTCCCCCCGGGCTGGCGGAGAGCTGGCGATCGGCAGTGCCCGAGCGGGAGGTGCCTCTGCGGTTATCACAACAGCCCCGTGACCCTGCTCACATCCGGTGTGGCTCACCCGTGGCCGTGGATGCGCGACCCTGTCCCGTGGTTCTGATCTGCTTGCGTGTGCGCACACTGGTCAGGCGGCCCCCACAGCCGGGCTTCGGGTTCGTGGCACAGCTTCTGTGGGCCCTGCCTCCTCGCCACAGGCTTGTACCGCGCCTGTCCTCCCCTCTGCCCCGGCCAGGGCCTCCTGCCGCATTTCCCAGTGACGGAAGTGTACGCACATACACAGACCGTGTGGGAGTAGAGCGCGGGCAGGGCAGAGCCCCCACGCCAGGGCCCCAGACGTCACCGTCGTTAACCACGGGTGTCTTCTCTCCCCAAATCTTACGCACATATGAAAACTAGCATTTCTTTTCAAAGATATAAATAGGGTAGTATTGGACGTTTGCCTCATAGCTGGTTTCTTTCTCCTTTACTGAAATACGTTCGACAGCTTTCCCTGAAAGTGCAGATAGATCGGCCTCGTTTTTCTGCATATCCCTGGCGGGGCGGTCCCCTGTTGCGGGCATCTGGGTTGCTTCCAAGTTTTTTCATCGCACACAGTGAATGTCTTTGTGTACATCCCTCTTTACACATTTGTGGGACCTTATCTGTAGGATAAAACCCCAGAATGGGAAATACGGGGTTGGAGGATGCGGCCCCTATGTTACATAGAGGTAAATGTTCCTTCTAGAAGCATTACACAGTGCATGCTGTTGGGGACGTTGGCGACATGCGGTCCCTGCGCTTCCCAGGGCGGGCTGCTGCGGGGCCCCTCGCCGGTCTGCTGTTCACTCGTTTTGGCCGCTGCCCTCTGGCTGCAGGCCCCCTGCACACCCAGCTCCCCTCCTTTGCACACTCCTCTGTCCAGCACTGAGGTTTGCATCCAGTTTTGAATTTTTTTTTTTTTTAGAGACAGAGGGACGGGAGAGACACAAGGACAAGGAGAGGGAGAGGCCTAAGCAGGCATGGAGGCTGATGTGGGGCTTGATTCCACAACCCTGAGATCAGGAGCTGAGCTGAAATTTAGAATCGGACCCTGCCTGAGCCCCCCCGCGCTCCATCCAGTACCGACTTGTAGTTACGTACCTGCCAACTCAGAACCTCGTTCACTCAACCGGCTCGTGGCTGTGAGCGGTCCCTCTGTGCCCGGCCCCACCAGGCAGAGACCCACGTGACCAGGGCTGCAGGCTTGCCCGCCTCACTTCTGCCCCAAGCTGGCTCATGGGGTCCAGACCGACCGTGGGAACCTAGCTTTACGTGCACCCTCCCCCCACTGCCTTCCAGCGGGCGCCCCTCCCCCCCAATGTTCTGTGGCGCCTCTGCTGCAGGCCTGTGGGCGGCAGGGGTCTGCTCGGGCAGGAGGCCCCCCGGGCTCAGACTGTGTCAGGCAGGACAAGTATCTACCAGAGGCCCGCCCTTAACCTACGGACGGCTTCCCTGCAGAAGGGACCGTCCACGGAGGGGACGACTGGGCGGCCAGGCAGGGGGGCGTTGGCGGGCTCCAGGCAGAGGCCCCCACACAGTGCGGGAGTTCCCGGAGCGGGGAGGAGCTCAGCCAGGCTCTGGGGACAGAGCCCACCGGGAGGACTCAGCTGCCCTCCTCAGAGCTCTGGGAAGCCCTCCAGGGTCTGCATTTCCAGAAGACTTCTCTGGGCTGGATGGAGGGCGATTTGAGGGCGCAGGGGTGGCCGCAGGCCAGGTAGGGGCGAGGGCTGGGAGAGAGGGCGAGCTGGGTTGGCAGGACCAGAGACACAGGTGCTGGGGACAGCTGCTGTCCGAGGTGCTGGTCTGTGCCTGAGGGGGATGGTGAGGGGAGCTCACAAGAGCCCGTGGGGGACAGAAAGGTGAGCTCCGCGAGGAGGGACATGCATTATCCACCCCTGATTTTCAGGTGCGGGGCTCCGCAGGAGCGAGTGAACAGTGGACTGATGCCCCGGGCGTGGGGCCCTGCTCTGCCCGCTGAGACCCCGGGCGCGGGACCTGCTCCTGGGCGGGGGAAGCCGCGGGTGTTCCTTCTTGCTCGGCGGGTGCCCTGGCCAACCGCTGCCCCAGATGAGGGCAGAGAGGCGCGAGTGGCCGCAGGTGTGCAGCGGGGCGAGGGGTGGGGGCTGGCCCACTGTGCTCTCACTGAGCACCCCGTCCCTGCGCTGACCCGCGGTGTTCCCAGATCTCTCTGCGGGCTCGAGGCTCTGGTTCGCGGTCGTGGGGTACAACATGCAGAGGGCACGGCTCAGCCACCACCCGGCTGGGCCCCGTTCGTTCGTTCATTCATTCATTCATTCATTCAGCAGCCCGGCCAGGCTCTGCGGAGGGCTCCGCGTGTGTCATGGCAACAAGGCGGCCGTGTTACTGGTTGTCATTGAGTATGTTGATGTGTTAATGAGTTTAATGTACTGGTGAGGCTTCCGTTACTGAAGGAAGCAAAACTCTAGATCTCAGGCCACACACTCGACACTCCCGCCCCGAAACCCTGTGCACGGTGATCCTCGCCGTGCGAGGAAAACACGAGGCAGAGCGAAGGCTCAAGTTTGCTACATACTGACGATACTTAGCTAGATTAATCACGATTTTTCTGCTTCTTTAGTGTTTTCTATTCATTCTACACTTTTATAATGAGAAGCAAGTATTACTGTGAAAACTTGGAAAAGTAAATAAAACACTGAAACCCTCTGACGTTTGCAGAGCGGCATCGATGAGAAGAGCCTCTCCCGGGTGTGCGCAGAGCTCGGCGGGCACTGGCTCTGTGGACCGCGTGGAACCACGCACAGCCTGACGTGGGAGAGGTGGGCTGGGCGGCGCGGGAGAGACGGGCTGGGCGGCGCGCAGCGCTCTTCCGCTCCAAGCGCTGGGATTCACTTTCACTGCATGCGAGCTGAGAGGCTCACAGCCTGGTCAGGGAATCAGAGTCATTCATCTACTCATTCATTAGTTCACACATGCATGTGGAGTTCCTCTCTGGCCCTGGTGTCCCACACACCGGGACCGCGGACCCGCCCCGCGCCTGGGGACCACGGACACGCCACACGCCAGGACCGCGGACACGCCCCGCGCCTGGGGACCACGGACACGCCACATGCCGGGACCGCGGACACGCCACACGCCTGGGGACCATGGACACGCCACACACCGGGACCACGGACACGCCACACGCCTGGGGACCACGGACACACCACACACCGGGACCGCGGACACGCCCCGCGCCTGGGGACCACGGACACGCCACACACCGGGACCGCGGACACGCCACGTGTCGGGGACCATGGACATGCCACATGCCGGGACCGCGGACACGCCACGCGCCTGGAGACCACGGACACGCCATCACAGCGGCACGTGAGGCTCGGCACCAGGGAAACGCAAAGAAACCCACCACGAGATGCCACTTCACACCAGTCAGAAGGGCTGGGACTAACAGGTCAGGAAGTGACATGTGTTTGCGAGGCTGCGGAGAAAGGGGAGCCCTCCTCCCCTGTTGGTGGGAATGCAAGCTGGGGCAGCCGCTCTGGGAAGCAGGATGGTGGTTCCTCAAAAAGTTGAAAATAGAGCTACCCTATGACCCAGCAATTGCACTACTAGGGATTCATCCAAAGGACGCAAATGCAGTGATCCGAAGGGGCCCCTGCACCCCAATATTTATATAGCAACAGTGTCCACAACAGTCAGACTGTGGAAAGAGCCGAGCTGTCCACCCACAGATGGGCGGATAAAGACATGGTGTACACACAACGGAATAGCATGCAACCGGCACAGCCCCGGAGTCCTGCCGTTTGCAGCAGCGTGGATAGAACTAGAGGGTGTCATGCTGAGCAAAGTCAGTCCTAGGAGGACGGTTCTCATAGGTTTCACTCATATGTGGAATTTAAGAAACAAAACAGAGGCTCATATAGGAAGAGAGGGAAAAATAGAACAAGCCGAAATCAGGGAGACAAATCATGAGGCTCCCCCCCTTTTTTAAAGATTTTATTTGAGAGAGAGAGAGAGCATGAGTAGGGGGAGCTGGCAGAGGCAGGGGGAGAAGCAGGCCCCCCCCGCCCCCGAGCAGGGAGCTCGATTTGGAGCTCAATCCCAGGATCCCTGAATCATGACCCGAAGGCAGCCATCTAACAGCCTGAGCCACCCAGGCGCCCCCATAAGAGACTCTTAACTGCAGGAAACAAACGGGGGGTTGCTGGGGGATGGGCATGAAGGAGGGCGCAGGAGGGATGAGCTGGTGAATCACTGAGCTCGCCTCTGGAACCAGTAATACAGTATGTGGTACTTAATTGAATTTAAATAAAAACCCCCAGTGGCACATGAGAAGAGCCTTGCTGGGTGTCTCTACAAAGTGTGAGGCCCATGGCAGAGGAAGCCGCTGACCCTGTCTGAGGCTGTGGGGATCAGGGAAGGCCTCATGGAGGAGGCTTATTTGAACAGGCCTTGAGGGATGAGTAGGGGTTCTCCAGGCAGCTCGTAGAGGGAAACAGCTCATGCTGGGCTGGGAATTGTTTTTGGAGATGCCTGCATGTGCTGTGAGGGAAGACGGGATGAGTGGACTGTGTGTGGACGGTAGCCCTCGTCCCAGCCACGGAGGGCAGAGAGGAAGGGTCGAGGCCTGAGTGCAGAAGTTAGAACAGCCCTGTGCACCCTGGCTGCCTCCTCCCTCGCCTTTAACTGAGAGTCGTGTGTGTTCAGGACCCTTGGCCCTTCCGTACTGCCTGGTCCAGGAACTGGAAACATCTGGATCCTGCTGGCCTGGAAAAACAGTGTGTGACCCCTGGATTTCTGTCCTTGGCGGCAAGAAGGTGGCCCAGGGCTGGAAGTTCCCACGGTGACTGTTAGTGTTCACAGGAGTCTCTGAAAGGCCGTAGCCGGGTGGCCGTCTGCCAAGCCCTGTGCTTCTTTCTCCTTGTCGCACGACCTCCCCCCTCGGGGTTCCCCGGCCTCTGGCCTCCCAGCCCCCTCCCACCGTCTCTGCCTGTCCCTGTCCACTCTGTGTGGCCCCTGCTGGTGTCCCCCTCTGGCTCCTCGCACCTTCCTCTTTCTCCTCTCCTGCCTGTCGCTGGGTCACCCTCTCAGTTTTCCCCCGAAAAGGGAGCCCCGACTTGCCCCTGAGGCATGTGGAGAGGGCAGGATCGCTGGGCGCCCTGAACTCGTCTGGCCTCCCTGGACAAGCCTGTGTCTTTCAGGAGCCCGGGTACGTACGTGGTGTGAAGATATAAAGGCTCTTTCACGCCTCCCTCCCCCACGCCCCTGCTGGAGTGGACGCGTCTCCAGGCAGACCATCGCCAGGTCTCCCACGGGAAATCAGAGACCCCGGTCCCCGTGCCGGCCAGCAGCCGGCCAGCAGCCTTGCTTCCCTGGCATGTGTGGGACACAACTTCAATAAGACTTCTGCACATTTCTCTAACGAAGTTGGATGTGTGTGTCTCTAGATAAGCCCGCTCACAAGGCCCGCGGTTCTCATTTCAGTGTGAGCCAGCGCCCTGTCTGCATGACAAGGACTCAGAGCCGGCCAGTCCTTGCAGCGGGCGCCGGGCCGCTGCCTGGGGGGAGAACCCTCAGGAGGGGGTGCATCCAGGCCTCTGGCCGGTCCGGCGGACACGGCGCTGGGCTCACTTCTTCCCTGAATCCCCGCTTCCTTGAATCAACGCTTGTCCCGTCAACATCTGCTTCAGAGGAAGACAGGTCCCAGTCTAGCCGACATGGCTGTCCCAGCCCCCTTGGCCAGAGATTGGCCTAGCTCTGAGTATGTGACCTGTTTTTGACTAGTGACATGGAGAGGACAGTTTTCCTCACTATTGAAAGGGAATCCAAGACAGGGATGTGTCTCTTTATGGTTTCTGGACTCTGAAGGGTGGTGATGGGATGTCTGGAGGCACTGCAGCCATCATGGGATCTTGAGGGAGTGCCAACATGCTGAGGACAGTGGGGCGGAAAGTCATGCCACCGAATGAATGGCCCCGGAATGGTTTGACCTCTCAAGTTCTTAGTGTGGGGTAATGAGTGTCCTTGTTCTTTTCTTTTTTTTTTTTTTTTTTTTTTTTTTTTAAGATTTTATTTATTTGACAGAGAGAAACACAGCCAGAGAGGGAACACAAGCAGGGGGAGTGAGAGAGGGAGAAGCAGGCTTCCCGCCGAGCAGGGAGCCCGATGTGGGACTCGATCCCGGGTCCCTGGGATCATGACCTGAGCTGAAGGCAGTCGCCCAACCAACTGAGCCACCCAGGCGCCCCATGAGTGTCCTTGTTCTTAAACCCTCTCAAGTTGGGTTTCCTTTACTGGCAACTGAGAGCATCTCCGCAGAGGCAGACGGGGAGGTCTAAGGTGGGCCCACCATGTTTTAGGGAAGTAGGAGTTCACAGATGGCGGGCAGGGGTGAGGAAATGAACCTTGGAATTGGAGCACCGGTCGTGCTGTCCCATGGTGTGACAAGTCATGGGCAGGTCACTGAGCCTCTCTGAGCCGAACCCTCCTTGGCTCAGAGTGAGTCTCGAGGATGCTCGACAGTGGTCTGTCCCCCCCCCCCCCGCCCCGGTGTGTTTTTCTTTCAGCTATTTTTAAAGGGACCAAGAAGGGCCAGGTGCAGAGAGAGCTGTTTAATGACATTTTGGCGCCAGGGAAAATCTCACGCGGAGACCGAGTCCCTTACCCACCGTGGCTCCCAGTACAAATCAGGCCTCTCGTTCCAGCAGCAGCTCTGAGGGGGAGGCAGAGACACCCCGTTCTCGGTTCTCCATGGTGACGAGGGCCGTGGACGGGTGGCAACAGCATGCTTGAGTCACTGGCTTCTGCCGCCCTGCCCCCCACCGTCACTTTTCTGGGGTGGCGACAAACGGCCACGTGGACACGTGTCTCTCTTCCCTCTTCCGGGGGAATCGTGTGGCAAAGCTGCTTCAAGATGACCAGGCCCAGCTGGTGGAGAAGCGAGGGCTACACCGGCCCGCCGGCCAGGAGCGGCCTGGGACCCGCTGGGCGGGCGTGCAGAGGGGCTCCGCGGGCCCTGGGTCAGTCTGACTCCTTCTTCCAGGCTCCGTTAGAGGTCAAGGACACGAAGGTGTGGGGTCCTCCAGTGACAGCGGGCTTCCCCCTGAGGCGGGCACGGCTAACACCGACGGCTCTAGGGCCTTTCCCTGCCCTGCGTGTCCCCTCCCGCTCCTGATCCGGGCAGCAGAGGCCCTCCTTACTCACAGTGGGGCCCCTCTCTGTGGGCTGGACATCCTCCCAGAAGAGGGAGGAGAAGCAGGAGAGAAGGAAAGGAAAGTTTGCGGGGGCCATGCTGATGGCTCTGCACCCACGGCCTGGGGCGGAGAGCACGTCTTTCCCGGGAGAGCCGGTGAGCCTTACAGGGGAGAGCCCTGCTGCTCGCTTGTCTCTGCAAATCGATCCTGGAGAATTCCTGCCTCGGTGCCAATAACACACAAATCAATTTCCTGCAGTCCCAGACCTGGGGGGGTCAGGTCTCTCTAGATCTCTCGTGGTCTTGTCCTTTCTACTCCGCAAGTCCCATTGGCCAAGATCGTGGGTATGAGAGCACCGGGCCCCCTGCCAGTTGTTGGCTGGGCCGGGGGAGCTGACGGAGCCCTCGGCCTCGGTTAGGAACTGCAGATGTGCCCACGGAGGGAGTCGGGGCGCCGCGGCTCTGGGAAGGTCTTGGGGCTGCCTTCATTCTTTCCCTTCCCGGGCCTCCTGCTGGGCCAGAAGCATCCGTATTGGAAGTGGGGGCAAGGAGTGAGTACAAAGCCAGCAGCCTTACTGGCCCTCCAGGGCTCCCAGTCGCCTTTCAGGAGGAAAAGGCCTTGTGTCAAAAAAAGAGGATCAGAGCCCCGGAACTCCCAGGAGCCTCCCGCTGGCCACAGCGAACCCGCATAACATCTGCTCTGGAAACAGCTTCAGAAGCTAGCCGAGGAGGCGAGCCTTTCCAACTTACAGGGGCTCTCCCCCAGCTGGGATAATGGCGGGAGCCTGGTGCATATTCTGACATGGACAGCCTCATCCCATTCCCGTCCTGAAGCGGGACTTTCAAATGTCAGACTGGGGGTGCTGGACCTTGGGGGACCAAAGCTCAGGTGTCGAGTCTTGGGCGAGGCCGTGGCCTCTGGGTCCCGGCGGCTCCTCACCCGATGGGGGCAATGAGAAGCGCCATGCGGAGTGTCACAGGGTCCGGAGCGCTGGCTGGGCCTGATTCTGGGCTGCACAGTCCTGGTTTGGTGACAGGATGACGAAGAAAGTGTCCCCCGCAGCCCACACTTACCTCCTCCCTGTCCAGCAACAGGCAGCCTGGAAATCTCCAGGAAATACATTCTTCTGTCTCCTGCTGACCCTCCAGCATCTCAGATTCTCTGTGTGGAGGGCAGGCCCAGGTCTGCAAGCCCCTCGTGCTCACCGGGTCTGAGCCCGCCGTGCTTGCTTGCTTTCTGTGCCTGCCCCTCCCCGGGGTTCCAGCAGCTGCTGTCCCATTCGAGGACTCTGCCGAGGCCTCAGGACGTCCCGGGGCCGCAGCTGTCCCAGAACAGGGTTCCCTTGATGCAGGGAACACCCGGCCCGCCGTGCCGGTGGCCCTCACGTGCGTCAGCAGACCCTCTGCTTTCCCGTCCCAACACCTGCGACAAGGACTGTCCTTGAGCGTCCTTGTGTCCAGACGGCTGTGACTTGTGCTTTTCCCGAGCGAGGGTTGGAATTCTGCTTGTTACAAAGCCCGTGTTGGGGTGAGTCGCCGCTAGTGAGTGTGCCTAGCAGCTGCCTTGCTCCCGCTCTCCGGGCACTCTGGGCCTTCTTTTCCAGGTGGGCCCTGGGACTTCCGTGACAGCGCCTGGAGGAGGAGCAGCTCTCTGGTTGGCTTCCCTGTATCTTATGGCGGAAATGCAAACACAGGAGCGATAAATGCAGGGATTTGACAAAATCCTTGATCCCCCCTCCCGTCTTTCTCTTTATACACGTATGTGTGTTCTGGAGCTCATGTGTGCACTTCTCTATGTGTGTGTCGGCCTCCAGGGCCTTCTGGAATGGCGAGGGGCTTCCCGGTCTGTTCCTGTTCCTCCTCTGGGGTTACCGCACATGGGAAAGGGGTTTTAATGGTGGTCAGGGTGAAGCAAAGCTAGCTGTCCTCCTCATGGCCTCGCCCGAGGTCACCGCAGCCACCGAACGTGTACTCAGTGGCTTATAGGGCCCAGCATGCTTTCCCAGAGGCCGGCCCTCTGTTTAGAGGTCCCTGTGGCTACGGGGGCCCTGTAGGGAGAGGAGGCTCCCCGCTTTGGACCACTGTCCCGGTGGAGCAGTGTGCGGACGCATGCAGTGTTGTGGTCCCGGTGAGCTGGTCTAGCGTGCACGGGGGCTGCTGTGGGGCACGGGGAGAGGAGGCAGGGTTCACATTGCAGGGTGGACAGCCCAGCGGCCATGCCGGAGCTCCTGGAAGGACCTTCAGGGATTGTGTCCTGGACCAGCAGCAGAGGAGCTGACTGAGGGGAGCCTGCTGGGGTCCCCATGGTGGGGAAGCCAGCGGCAGGGTGGCGACCAGACCCTCAGCAAGGACGAGGAAGGGGGCTGCATGGCAGTGAGCGGGTGGGAGCCCCTCCCGGAGGGGTGGGGAGGCCCGCTTGGAAAGCTTCCGGAGCCCCTGCTCTTCAGCAAGGGGAAGGGCGGGCAAGGTCTTTCCCGCAGCAGCCGAGGCTCCTGCCACTCACCACCCCTGCTTTGGGGCCTCTGCGCGCCCTCCCTCCCCTCCACACCCCTGCTGGAGAGGTGCTGACCAAGCTATTCACGTCCCTTTTGATGGGGAGCCTGTTAAGACACTATTGCTTTTCTAATTCTGGCTAAATCGGCGTTGGTTCTGTCTACCTCCCTACACAGGTGGAGTAGTTGTTTCCCATTTCCTGCGATTCCCATCTTGTCGCTCCCCCCTTCCCTCCGCCCCTCAGTCCTGCTTCTCCTGCTGCCGGCAGGGCCTCGGGCTGCCACTGGGCACCGGGACTCCAGCAGGGAGGGCTGCTGCGGATAATTCCTGAGGAGGGGCAGTGTCCATAGCAACCCTGGGCTCCCACTCTACGGGGCACGAGGGGGCAAAGGAGGGAGGTGAGCCAGATGCCTGCCCATTTGCATTATTCATGTCAAAGTGAGGCTCCCGGGGAGCTGGCGGGAGGTGCAGGGTGGGCTGCGTGCTTCCGCAGCCAGAGGGGAGGTGGGGGCCGCCTCCCAGCTGGGGGGGGGTGCTGCTCCTGCTGGGAGGGGCGGGCCTCCAGGACCCTCTGCGGCCCTGCCCCCTCTCCTTCCAAGGCCTCGTCCTGCCTCACCTGGGGTGACGGTATGGGTGATATAGGAGCCCCCGTGGAAATGCCCACCAGAGTGAATCCTGGCCTCAGAGGAGCCCCGGGCCCGCGGCGAAGGGGCCGGGAGGTGAGGCGGGGCGGGCTGTGCCTGGGATCCGCGCGCCGCCCCCGGGGCCCCGGGCCGCCGGCCGTGTGCACGGGCCA
>PITA01008700.1:37999-59989 GCA_004023965.1 Spilogale gracilis
CCCGCCCCCGGCCCTGGACTTGGCCCCTGCCCCTCGTTCTTTAGCGGCCCCTGGGGCTGACTGCAGTCTGCGGCCGCAGCGCTGGCTCGCTGCCCCACTCCGGGCGGGGGGTGGCTCGCCGGGTTCTGGGCCCCCTGCCCGAGCACCTCGTGTGCTGGGGCTTGGGCAACTGTTGCCAGTCACTGTTGTCCCTGAGCCTTGGGGACAGGGGCTGGGAACCTGCTCTGGGCCCCGCTCTGTTCCAGGCCCAGGGCTTCAGCCCTGAACAAAACAGACAGAAACCCTGCGGCCCTCCCCCGCCCTGACGCTGAGTCTCTGGTGGGTGAAGGGGTGCAGATCGGGCTGGCAGTGGGCGCACCTGCTCAGCCAGGGCACGCTGCTGACCGACTGTCTCCGCGGACTCCGTCCTGAGTGCGCTTTTCCCCTGTGCCCTGGCTGGGGGGGACCTACCCCCGCCTTCTCTAGCCGCCACAGGCCAGCCACCTTGCGGCGGCCCCCTTCCTGTGGGCAGCACTTTCTGGTCTGCAAAGTAGGGGCAGTCTACCAGCTCCTTGCGGGCCTGGCAGAGCGTGGCTGTGACCGAGGGTCACCTGTACCTGTTCCCCTGCTTTCTTGCCTTGCGCTTGGCCCTTGCCCCTGTGGCCTCTGCACTGACTCGGCCAGGCCGAAGGGCAGGTTTCCACCTCTGCGCTGGGGAGGAGGGGTCAGGAGAAGCCCTGAAAAGTGCATCTCGACTTTCCCAGGCCAGTTGCGAAGGAAGGTGTGGACCGGCCCAGCTCTCCGGGCTCCAAGAGGCATACCTGTTCTGGGGTCCCTGGGGCTTGGGCTCCCAGACTAAGTTGTGCCTGGCCACCCCACTCCGTCCTCAGGCCGCACCCCACACAGGGGCAGCCTCGCCGCCTCTGCCAGCCGGACGCCCGCGGGGCTGCTCTGAAGCCCCCCTCGCTCTTCTGTCCGACAGAGGGTCACGGGAGCAGAGCAGGACGTGCGTTTTCTCTGGCAGGGGAAGAGGCCGGGTGGCAGTGGCCGCAGGGGTGGGGTGACCTGTGAGTGGGCAGACCTTGCGGCTTCGGGCTGGGCATCTAGCGTCCTTTGAGGACAAGTCTTTTTTTTTTTTCTTTTCTCTCTCTCTTTTTTTAAGATTTTTGTTTACTTATTTGTCAGAGAGAGAGAGAGAGCACAAGCAGGGGGAGTGAGAGAGGGAGAAGCAGGCTCCCTGCTGAGCAGAGAGCCGGATGCAGGACTAGATCCCAGGACCCTGAGATCATGACTTGAGCCGAAGGCAGAGGCTTTAATCTACTGAGCCCCCAGGCGCCCCTCTGAGAGCAGGTCCTAGCTGGGTTTGCTCCTTTGGAGATGCGGGCCGACCCCCTGGCTGCCTGAAGCCACACACACAGAGTCTGCCCCCCGCAGGTGCACCGGGGCTGGGCTGTGAGGCTGTAGGTCCCGTTACTGTCAGACTGGGCGAGGTTCTCCTCCAGCCAAGCAGGACGCTGAGGGCCTGGCTCCCACAGGAGGCAGGGAGCTGCCCGGGGGTCACCCTGCCTCACTCGCCCCGTCACAGCTGGGCAAGGGTGGGTGAGTCTCGGTGGGGAGAGGAAACTCAGACTAAAAGAAGCACTGACAGGGGACCTTTGCTGACCCATCCGGAAGGGGCGAGCCATGTGCTGGGGGCAGAGGGCCCTGAGCTCTCACATCTGACAGCTTCAGAGCAAGGTCTGGGTGTGAGGTGCGGTGCTGTGCATGTGTGTGCGTGTGTGTGTGTTACAATTTGTGCCACAAGCTTCTGTCACCCAGGGGGTTGTGGTGTGAATTAAAACACAGAGAAAAGATGTGAATGCAGGGAACTCTAATACAAGGCAGGAGGTGAAAGTGTTCCCAGAAAGATACGGGGCCGTGCAATGGGAATCTGGAGAGGGAGCTATCTTGTGTCGCACTGGAGGAAAGAGCCGAGGAGAGCCGGCCCGGGAGGGATGCTCTCCTTCAGTTCCAGTAGGGCTGTACGGGGAATGGTGTTCCTGGCAGCACGAGCGGGAAAGCAGAGTCTGGGGTCTGCAGGATTCAGGTTCGAATTCACACAACGCACTGGTGACCCAAACGAGTCACTCAAAGCTTTCCAAGCTTTCATTTACGGGGTGAGAACGTAACATATTCAGACTAGATCCTGGCCTGCCTTCAGGGCTGCTGAGGTGGGCATGGGGCGTTCTGTGTGAAGGTGCTGGGCAAACACTAAGATTCTTTTATTATTAAAGCACCAGTGGGGCACCTGGATGGCTCAGTTGCTTGGACATCTGACTCTTGGTTTTGGCTCAGAGTTGCGAGGGCGAGCTCCCCATGGGGCCCCATGCTCAGTGGGGAGTCTGCTTGGGATTCTCTCCCTCTGCCCCACCCCCATGCTTTTTCTCTCTTTCTTTAAAATAAATGGATAAATCTTAAAAAAAGCATTAATTGATGTAGTGGCAGAGCTCCTAGATAAGAACACAGTAGTAACTGAACCTGGATGGGCTAATGAGCTCTTCCGTCTAGAGCTGTGTCTGCCCCAACCATCCGGGCTCTGAGGGAGGGCATGGTTGACTTTATGATATTTTCTGTCCCTGGAAGGTTAAGGTTATCCCTTAAATACATAGGCTTTTCTAAAACCCACTATTATCTATCAGTATATCTAAACTCTATCCATCTACCCACCCATCCACCCCTCCATCATCCACCCCTCCACCATCCATCCACTCATGCACCCACCCATCCATTCATCCATCCACCCATCCATCATCCATCCATCCCACCCACCACCCCCCTACCATCCATCCATTACCCACCCACTCTTCACCTATCTAGCCATCCCATAAACCTTTAACGAGTATATCTGTGGCCAGGCACCTTGCTTAGTTCTGGGCATAGACGCCTTCTCTGTGCTCATTTAGTTCACAGTCTACTGGGAAAGAAAGCCATATAAACCACAAATCATCATTTTTCTTAAACCTATTTTTGGTCAGTTCTACCTTTTGGGAGTAACAATTTCCACAGATCACAGACGATGAGATTTTAAGGGTAGTGATCTCATGTATTATCCCTTCTATTTCATTCATTTTACTGATGGGGAAATTGTGGTCATTATTTGTTGTGGAAAGTACTACAGTCTCCTTTAGTTTGCCTCCAAATGACCTCTCCTGGGTTTTGATCTCAGTTTAGTTCAGTCAATCTTTATTAAGCATCTATTATGGGCAAGAGTTGCCGAACCAGTCCTGGAGAAGACCTCAGGCCTGCCCTCAAGAAGGTCATAGTTGCGGGGGGAGAAGGACACACCAAGAGACAGCAGCTAGACCGCTTGATAAAGACAGAGACAGAGGGGAGAACAGGGTGCGCAAATACAGAGGAAGGGCCTCTGATCTGGATTTGAGGAACTCCGGGGAGACTTCCTAGAAGGAGGCTCCGTGAGTCATCTTTTGAAGGGCAAAAGAAGTGTTTCCGATGCAGATGTAGGGAAGGGTGTGCCGGGGTGTGCCAGGCTCATGGGAGCAGAGCTGGCTGGAGGAACGGGAGGAAGATGGTGTTGGGGTAAGGAGGGAGGCCGGGAGGGGCGAGTGGAGAGGACGGTGGGGACAAGGGTCAGCAGGCCTGAAGCACAGCTGGCCAGCTCTGCCTTCCTGGGTTTGAGGAGCCTGTCCTCGCTCACATTCTCTGTGCTGAGCTCAGAGGCCCCGCCGGGCCCGCTTGCCTTCACCTTCCTGCCGATGCGCCTCCACGGGCTGCCCGCTGTTTATTGTGCGCTTGACAGAGGCTGCTTTTTTTTTTTTTTTTTTTTTTTAAATAAATGGAAGGTTTGGGGCAAGCCCGCATCCTGCAAGTCTGTTGGTGCCATTTTTCCAACAGTATTTGCTCCCTTTGTGTCTCTGTGTCATGTTTTGGTCATTTTTGCCATAAAATTTCAAGCTTTTTCATTTTTCTGTTTGTAATGATGATCTGTGATCAGTGACTCTGCTGAAAGCTCAGATGATGGTTAGCATTTTTAAGCCATAAATTATTATTATTTTTAAAGATTTTAAGTAATCTCTATCCCCCAGGTGGGGCTTGAACTTAGAACCCGAAGATCAAGAGTTTCATGCTCCTCTGACTGCGCCAGCCAGCGCCCACAATACAGTATGTTTCAGTTAAGTTAAGTACGTTGGTCTTTCAGACATCATGCTTTTGCACACTTGACTACAGTATCACGTGAACATAGCTTTTATGTGCACTGAAGACCCAAAAGCTCCTTTGACTTGCCTTATTGCGATACTTGCTTACTGAGTGGTCTGGGACAGAGCCCGCGATGTCTCCGAGGTGAGCCTGGAGACCAGACAGCCTCGAGCGTTTGAAGGAAGACCCCGCCGTGCAAGGTGTGGTTCAAGACCCACCGCCTCCACGAAACCTCTGCTGGCCACATCCTGCCTCCAGCAATCTCTGCTGTCTGCACACTTTGGGACCTCTGTTGGGGCTCCTCACCAGCCATGTGAGGGCAGCTCCCCTCCACGGTGAGACCACAGGCCCCCCCAGGGCCGACTATGTCACTCATATGGTAAAGTGAGTTTAATAAATAGCAATAAGACTGAATCCTATTGCTATGGCTTTTAGGGCAGATGGCAAGTGCTGGGGGTGGGGCAGACCTGCATTTGAGTCCAGCTTTGCCACTAGTTCCTAGTCAGCAACTCTAGGCAAGTTTTAAAATCTACCTGATGCCTCAGTTTGCTCATCTGTAGAATGGTTGACGGTTCCAGCTCTTGGGCTGCTCTGAAGACGTGGTCATAGCGGGGGCTAGGGGAGCTGCTGGGGCTTCCCGACCAGGAGGGCTTGGCCAGGCCGCAGTGCACTGAAGAGGAGAGCGGGCCAGGATGGAGGCCTCCGTGTGGTCCCAGCGTGGTCTGCCGGGATGGCCCGCTCATACTGACCTGCCCCGAACCCTCCTCCAAACCCTGTGAGACAGGGACTCATTTAACTGAGCGGGACACTGAAGATTAGAAGGGGGTTAGCTTGCCTGTCGTCCGCGGCCGTGATGTGGCAGCGAGGACTCTGGGCTGGGCGCTCAGGCTCCACTCTCCCCGCCCCAACAGGCGGCCGCGCGGAGGAGGTGAGCAGCTGTCATGGCTCAGGTGTTGAGTGCCAGCCCGCTGCCCGATGGCTCTGCCGTCCACCATCGGCTCTGACCCAGTTTGGTGCCACCCCCCCCCCCGGGACAGCAGGACACGTTCTCACAGCCCCTGTTTGGATCCAGGAGGCACAGCCAGGAGAGCCAGAGGCAGGAGGCCGGCCTAGAAAGGTCAGCTGGGGCTGGAGCAGGTCACGGCGGCGGAGTGGGCACAGAAAGGCCCAGGCCTGGAGTCTGGCCGTGCAGACTGATTTTCTTCACAGCCCAGATGCTGTATCTGGCATCGAGAGCCAGTACTGACAGCATGTTCTGTTACTGACAGTGTGGTAATGGTAATTTACTAGGAAATCATTGAGCCTAAGCATGTGATTTGGAGCCTTGAACCGAACAGGTGCTCTGTTTGGGGATAGTGCGGAGGGGAAGAGGAGGGAGGGCAGGGCATGCTGGAGGGTGGGTGGGCTCCAGAGGACCCGCAGGCTTGTGTCTGATCCTGGCACGATGACTCGAGGGGCAGTGGGGGCGCAGGGGGGACGACTGTGTCACTGGCAGTAACAACAACAATCAGGATTATTGTGCGTAATTGTGATTATTCAGGTTTTTGTGACTTAGATTACAAGTAATATTTCGTTCTTAATCATCAGGGCCGATAGGGGGCTGAGACCGGCGTGCTTAGGGTTGTCTGGGCCCATCTGTGGGGGCTCCGCCCTCTTGCTGCTCGCTGTTCGGGAAGGCGGCTGTAGAGACCCGCTGTGTGCGTGTGTGCGTGTGTGCGCGTGTGTACGCGCAGGTGCTTGTGGGCTGCTGTGCGTACACCTACATACATGTGCCCACCTGTGTGTGTGCATGACTCTCCTGCTCTCTCCCCTTCCCTAAGCAGCTGGAGAGAGGAATTATCCCCCCCTCTTAAAACCCAGGTGTGCCTGGGAAATTCCATAATGACCCCTTCCTCGCTGTCCCTAAGTCTGCTGCCATTAGAAGTGGAAATGCATTCAGCCCTGGTCTCATGTCTTTGGAACTCCTTTCGCACACAGTGGGAGCTTAATAAATACTTGATGATGGCTCTGAGCCTGGGAAGCCAGCAGCTGTCCCAGCTCTGACTCTCAGAGCTCCATGGAGCGGAGCAGGTGGGGAGGGCACTTCCGGCCAGACCCAATGCTGACTCCATGACAGAAGCCCCGGCCACTTGCCCAGCCTGCTTGGGAAGGCGGGTTCTTCCTCCACAGCCGCTTTCCCGTCCTTTCTCATCACCTTTGGGATCCACCTTCCTGGAGCTGAGAGTCACGGTGGGAAGGCACCGTGGCAGAGGGCACAGGAGCGGCGGGCCACACCCACCTGGGGTCAAACCCCAGCACGCTCAATTTCCAGCTGGGCACATCTGCCAAGTGACTTCTCTCGGCTTGTGCGATTTTTTCCCTGCAGTTTTCATCTGTGAAAGGATGACGACATCATTTGCACAGCGTTGAAGTGGTGGCTGGAAATGATAAAGGGGCGCCCTGCACACTCACTGCGGCGCTCAGACGGCGAGCTCACGCCTCTTGGGCCAGGACAGTGACCCGACGTAGTGGCTCAACGCCTCTGAGCCCCCGTCGGTGCGCTGGGAACGCGAGGACCCCCGCCCCGGGCGTTTGGAGGTCTACCTGCGGAAGACCCCGGCCATTCACCGCTGTTTCTCTTCCCGCTTCCCGCTTCCCGCCCCCGCTCAGGGTGCGCGGCTCCCCTCCTCGCGAGACCCCGCTCCTCCTCCCCAGCGGCCCGCGTGCGCGCACGTCCCCGCCGCGGTGGCTCGCGGGCTCCTGCTGCACCTGTCGCAGGCAGGAGGGCCGGCCCCGGGGGGGGGGGGGTGGAGGGGGCGGGGAGGGGGCGGTGGAAACTACAGCTCCCAGCCCTCGCTGCGCGGCCCGGCGTGGGGGCCCGAGGGCGGCAGGCCCCGCCTCCGGGGAGGAGCCTGCGCGGGGGCGGAGCTCGGAGGCGGGGAGACCGGAGCCGAGCCAATGAGCGTCGCGGCCACTAAGTGGGCTTGGCTTGCGGAGCAGCGCCGGCCGCAGGAGGGGAGCAAAGCGGTGGAGCCCGCGAGGAGTGAGGCTGAGGCTGGCGGAGCGCGCTCCCAGAGGGCTACGTCCAGAGACGGAGTTCCTTCTCCGCTGCTTCTTGCTCCAGGCCCCTCCTGCCCAGTGCAATGCACCCTTGAGTGGCGGCGTGTGGACCCCAGGCAGCCCCAGAGGACCGGAGCCAAAGAAAGAAGACTGGGGCCAAGACGCCGGCTGGGGGCTTGGATGCCTGGCTTTCTCTGAGGACATCTTCCGAGCGAGGGTGGCTTTGGGGTGGGGGCTCCTGCTGCAGGGAATCCAGCCAGGCCCCAAGATGGACACTTCTGGGCACTTCCATGACTCGGGGGTGGGGGACCTGGATGAAGATCCCAAATGCCCCTGCCCGTCGTCCGGGGACGAGCAGCAGCCCCAGCCGCCGGCAGCGGGCCCCCAGCAGCCCCCGGGACCCCTGGTGCCGCCTCAGCCCTCCCAGCTCCAGCAGCCACCGCCGCCGCCACCACCGCATCCCTTGTCTCTGCTCGCCCAACTCCAGAGCCAGCCCGTCCAGCCCGGCCTGCTGCACTCCTCTCCCACCACGCTCAGGGGCACCCCTTCGGGCAACTCCACCGCCGCCCTCCACCCTTCCTCCAGGCAGGGCAGCCAGCTTAATCTCAATGACCACTTGCTTGGCCACTCTCCAAGCTCCACAGCCACAAGTGGGCCTGCTGGAGGCGGCCGGCACCGGCAGGCCAGCCCCCTGGTGCACCGGCGGGACAGCAACCCCTTCACGGAGATCGCCATGAGCTCGTGCAAGTACAGTGGTGGGGTCATGAAGCCCCTCAGCAGGCTCAGTGCCTCCCGGAGGAACCTCATCGAGGCCGAGCCCGAAGGCCAGCCCCTCCAGCTCTTCAGCCCCAGCAACCCCCCTGAGATCATCATCTCGTCCCGGGAGGACAACCATGCCCACCAGACCCTGCTCCACCACCCCCATGCCACCCACAACCACCAGCGTGCCGGCACCACCCCCAGCAGCAGCACCTTCCCCAAAGCCAACAAGCGGAAAAACCAGAACATTGGCTATAAGCTGGGACACAGGAGGGCCCTGTTTGAGAAGAGGAAGCGGCTCAGTGACTATGCTCTGATTTTTGGGATGTTTGGAATTGTTGTTATGGTGATAGAGACCGAGCTCTCTTGGGGTTTGTACTCAAAGGTAGGGGCTGCGATTTCTCTTTATACCTTGAACAAAAGGAATATGTAGGTAGCAACAGAGAGAGAGAGGGAGAGATTGATGGAGGGGAGAGGCGGTAGAAGGAGAGGCGTTTGCTCAATTATATGGAACACTCTAACTTCCCGTGGTTTTCTTTCTGGATCCTGGGAGAATTCATTCCTCGCCTTCTTGGGGGGGCATCCCCGTACACTGTCTCTTGCAGACTGTGTTAGGGAGGAGGAAAGATTCCCTCTGAGACGTTCTTTTCCTCCCAGTTCACTCGTACCAGAGCGGAGCCCCGCGGCTTAACGCACCAGTTAATTACCCTCTGCCTCGATGTGCCTGCCAGTCCCTGCGCCTTCCCTCCTCTGCTCCCCGCCCTGCTCCACTCCATTTTCCCGAGGATCCAGGAGACATACATGTCTGGGTGGGGGGTGGGGACTCCATCCTCTCCCTTCTCTCTCTGGCTTCTCCCTCTCTTCCCAAGTTTCCGTTTTTGCCCTCGTCCCTGACAGACTTCACGCTAGATGGTAGAGCACCGGCGCCCCGGGTCCCGTGGGGGCAGGGGGGAAACGGGCAGACCCCACGGTCCTTTCCCTCAGCAAAGCGCTCTCAGCATAAGCCGCTGCCTGTAAACAGCCGGCAGAGCGGCTACAGGTGTCCCCAGCAGAGCAGGTGGGCGCCTGGCCCCAGGGAGCGCCTCTCCTCAGGCGGGATGACAGGGCTTCCCCGCGCCCCTGGGTCAGTAAGGCCAGTGTGTGCACGCCCGGCCAAGGCTGGTGGCTGGAAATCGCGGCCTCCAGGGGCGTGGGGATGGAGGCAGGTGGGTTTCCGCTGGGGCTCTGCTGGGGGGGGGCTCGCGCTGCGGCCCCCCGGAGGGCTTGGGGCCCCGGGGCCCTCAGTGGACAAGTGGATTTCTTCCCACTCCCCCCCTCACCCCCAATTTGTTGCGGGGGAGGGTGTGTGTGAGTGCGTGTGTGCGTGCTTGCTTGTTCCTTGGATTTCTCTTATTGGTCATTTGGGGCAGGGGGAGGCTGGGAGGGGCTCAGCTGTCGGAGGTTTCAAATAGAGCTTGTTTCAGGCTGAGCACAGCTGCTGTGGGTCGCCACATTCCTTGTTGACCTGGGAAGCGCCGGTCTGGCTTCCCTCCTCCCCAGCCCCAGCCTCTCTCCAGCAGGCCGACCTGTCCAGCCACCTGGTAGCCAGCACCAAGACTCCCTTGCATGCGGAGGGTCCCCCGGGACGCCCTGCTGGGTGGGGGGGGCTGCCCCAGCGGAGGGCGGCCCCTGGAAGCTGGCTGCAAGTGAAGAGTGCGAGGGTCTGAGCCCCTCAGAGAGCAGAAGTGAGCGGGGTTTCCCGGGAATAGCCTCTCACTTAGTCACCCCTGGGGGAGCCTCTGAGCCTGCTGCTCTCTCTGGGAGCTGACTCTCCTGCTGGTGCGCAGAGGGCGGGGGGCTGCCACCCTCAGCACAGCCCTGCCCTCCCCCAGCCCCTCGTGGGGGCCGGGAGCTCTCCCCGAGGGAGACTGATGAAGGCCCAAGTGCTCGGGGGTGAGGGCAAGGGGCAGGAGCAGCAGCCCTGTGACCCCCGTGGCCAGAGTGCGTAAGGGAATGGCTCCTGGCCTGGGGCACCTTGTTCTTAATGCCATGGGAGGGGGGCTTGTTGCTGCCAGGGGAGGGTCTGGAGTGGTGCCAGCCGGAAGGAGTGTTGGGGGAAGGGGCCTTACCCAGAGCTGGGGCAAGCAGACTCTGGCGTGAAGGAAGGGGGGGTGGGTCCCCAGGGCTGGGCCTCACCAGGTTCTAAGCTGCGGACCCTCACGGCAGTGTGAGGGGCTGTGACCGGGAGGGCCCTGCTTGCCCCAGCTGGCGAGGTGGCCGCCTGCGTGCCCCCTGGGACAGTGTCACTTGTGATCAGCAGGGCTCACGGGAATGTGGTGTCCACTCCCCGACCTTTCCACCTGCCCCTGTGTGCCCTGAGTCACCCTGGGCAAGCATTTTCGGGGTGCCTCCTGGTGCGGGCCGCGTGGGCCCAGGACGGGTAAGGCCGCTGAGCCTCGCCGCTCCCAGTCACGAACCGGGTCTAAAGAGTGCGAGTGAAGCGTGAGCGCCAGCCCTGCGGCTCCCAGAGCTGTGACCCTGGGCGGCCGCGGTGTAACTTCTGTGAGCCCATCTCCCCAGCTGTCAGCAGGGGCAGGCTTCAACACGGGGCCTGTTGTCATCGTTATTAATAGTGGCGATGAGAGGAGAGGCGGCTTTCCCTGCGGCAGGCCCCAGGATCAGCTGGCCCTCCATAGGTTAGGGGCTAGTGCTTAGCCACAGGGTGGGAAGTTGCCTCCTGTCGGCGAGAAGTTCCGAGAAGGGGCCGGAGGGCCGTAACCACGGCTTTGTTTTAGGGGAGTGTCGTCTGTCCCCCGCGCCCCCAGCCTGTTCCTGGCTGTGCGTAGCCACAGGGTTCAGGGCAGGACGGAGGGCAGCGTGGCCGTGTGGCAGGCCTGGGCCTGGGCCGGGCAGCAGCGTCTTGAGCTGTGGAGCTCTGGGTGTCTGGTGGGCTTTGCAGACCAGGCTGGCGATCGCCCCGGCGGACTGGGGAGCTCTGTACCGAGCCCCGAGGCCCTTGGAGAGAGACATGCACCCTCCCCTGGCAATAGGAGGCCTCCAGCCTGTGCCGGGGCTCTCTGTTTCCTTCCGCCGGCTGTGGACTCCCGCCTGTGTCCGTGGCTGATACGGTTGCTGGGGAGGAATTTGCCACATGGGCCTAGCTCCCTTGAGAAGGAGCAGGGCCTGCCCCGAGCCTGGTCAGCGTTCATGCAGAAGAGGGGCCTGTGCGAGGAGGTGGGCGGTCCTCGGTCCCCGGTCCCTCGTCCCAAGCCCTCGGTGACGGCAGGGAGCGAGATGGGCTGACTCCGGGCCCAGTAACGGCAGAGAGGGGCTGTGGAGATGGCCCTTGTGGGCACTGACTGGTGTGGGGCTGCCCCCCGAACACAGCAGGGAGTCCAGGCTTGAAAACAAAAACAGGTGGATTTACCCCAAAGGTTCAGACACGGTGACGGGCCAGGCCTAGAGTCCTCCTGGGGCCTTGGGGCGAGCTGGACTCTGCCGCATCTGTGCCAGGCGGGATTTAGGCGCCACGTCTTCGGGGGGCCTTTGTGGTGATCTGTGACCATCCCGAGCTGGTGGGAGGCCTTGGGCTGCCTGAAGTGCTCTGTCCGCGGGCTGGGCTGAGAGCGGGCTGGGCGGAGGGCGGGCTGGGTGGAGGGCGGGCTGGGCCCAGAGCAGGCCGGGCCCTCCTGTCCCCAGGCTGTGGACTCCCCAGCCGCAGCCTGCCACCTCCCAGGGGCTCGGCCGGTGCGTCTGTCCAGCTGGCAAGTCCCCATACCCCCCCCCCCGTGTCTCAGGGACCTGTGGGGCCAGGCCTTGGGGCCCCCTCAGGGGAGGCCGGGAAGTGTGGGTACAGCCCCGGAGCCCTTTGCGCCCCACCCCCAAGCACCCCCGCGCTCACCCCCGATGGGGTCTCCCCTCCTGGGCGGACTGGTGCCCGCCTGGCCCGGCTGCTGGGCCCGTGCAGGCCGTGGGCAGGGTGGGGGCAGCGGGCTTCTCCCAGCCGCCCCCTCGCCCTGGGCCTGGCTCCCTCTCCTCCTTCACACATGGCCGGGAGGCCCGACTGACCGGGAAAGGGTGGATCTTTCTGCAGGCCCAGGGGAGCTCCGGCTCCTGGGCATTTACTGTTCAAAGAAAACGGGGTCCCTCAGGGCCATCGTGTTGTGTGTCTTTGCTGACCTCACAGCGGTCACGGAGTCCACACGCGGCCTCCAGCCAGAGCGACTGAGTAGGCGTGCGGGCCCCAGGTCTCTGAGCCCTACCTTCCCAGCCGTGGAGGGCGTGCGTGCCCGAGCGCGGGGCGGCAGGTGGGGAGAACGGCCCACACCTCCTGCCAGACTCAGGAGCCCCCTTGGGGTAGCGGGCGGCTGCGGGCGCGTGCTGATATCTGGGGAGGTGCCTCCGTGGTCTCAGGAGCGCCGGCATCTGCATGGGACCGACCCCCACCCCCGTGGTGGCCTGCAGGACTGGTTGCGGGAGGCGGGAGGGTCTGAGCCCAGGCCTAGGTTTTACTCTGAGGGCACGCAGAGTGTCTTGGCCCAGGGACGGCAAGCGCAGCTCTGAGGACGTGGAGACGAGGTTTTGTGCCCACCCAGGGGGGTGTTGACCCTATTTACAGCCTTCGTGGCCCACCCACTAACGAGCCAAAGGTTTGTGACGGCAGAGGGGACGACCAGCCGCGCTCGCCCGTCCTCGGCGCGTCACCACGCAGAATCTGGGGTGCTGGCCAACACCCCCCTCCCAGTGGTATCCCCTGCACCCAGGCCCAGCGATGTGGCTCGCTGGGAAGCTGGGGACCCCTCACACGGCCCTTCCCGGGCTTTGTGGGGGTCACCGGCCAGGCCAGGGTCCAGAGATATGCTCTGGAAAATAGAAGGTGAAGCGACATAAAGTGGAGAGAACCCGGTGTGCCCTCCGTGGAGCGGCTGTGGTCTGGGGTTTGTGGCCGGTGTTCCGCGGCGCGTCGGCGGAGACCGTTGGTGACAGAGTGCGGTCGTGAGGGGCGTCTCGGGGCAACACCGCTGCCCTCAGCTCTGCGCCTGCAGACCCGTTTTTCTCTTTCTTTCAAAACCCTGAACTGTCAGCGAGAGACCAGAAAAGCAGCTATTCCTCTTTAAATAGTGAGGGTGGGGATTCTGAGACCTCGGTGTTCTCAGGAGCCCGTGGGGGGAAGTTCTGTGCCTTTCCTTCTGCTGAGCGGCGTCTGGAGGCTCGGCTGGGTTCCAGGCGCCCTGGGCCCACCTCCCCACCTCCCCTGCCCCCCCAGGAGCCCAGCAGGGCCCGTGAGCGCCCCTCCCCCCAGGCAGCGGGCTCCGGTGTCCTGGCGCTGGGTGTGGGCGCGGCCCCCAGGCAGGCTGCTGCCCAGTGAGCTGGTGGGGCTCTGGGATGAGAACCTGGGCCTTTGCCGTCACCTGCTGCTGGTCGAGAAGCTGCTTGCCATTCGGGGAGCAGGCGGGTCAAGGTTGGTGGGCTGGACCCCGTGACTCGGAACACTGCGCTGGGAGGAACTTCGGCCAGGGAGGCGGGAGCTGGGAGACCTGTGGCCTGGGGGGCACCAGTGCGGGGCTCCGGGGCAGCCTGGGTCCAGGGGGAGATTACACGCAGGCTCAGGGTCCCTGCGGAGGCCCACTGCTACTGCCCCGGGGTGCTGCTGTCAGGCTGGGATGGGGAGGGCGTGGGGCTCACCAACAAACAGGAGCCCACCTCGCTGAGGGCCCCCAGCCGTCGCTTGGGTGCTTCTCCCTCCCCAGCCCTGGCGGCCGGGGTCCCGCGGGGGCCTCCGCTGCGCTCTGCCCGTACAAGGCCCACGGCGTGTCTGTGCTGGTGTTGTTCATGACGCCCCTGCGGCCCCGGAGCCACTGCCACCAACCCGGGTAGAAACCCGAGCTGCAGAGGGGGCTGTGGTCCATGCCGGAGGCCCCTCGGGGGAGACGGTCCTGGAACCCGCGTCCAGGTCTCCAGCGCCCGCTCGTCTGCCCGCTCCCAGCCCTGTCACAGACCTCCCCGGGGGACTCGAGGGAGGGAACCTCTATGGGCTTCTCCATCCCTGCTTCTAGAATGTTCCTCTTCATCCTCAAGGCCCAGTTTCCCCCGTCCCTGGCATCGAGTTGTGCTTGGCTCTGTCAGCAACAGCCAGTTAAAGGAAGTCTGCTCCCCTCCTGCCTCCGACTCACTGTGGCCGTGGTCAGGCCCGTGTCAAGGCAAGGGCACGGGGGCCTCATACTTTACTGATGCCTGCAGTCTGCAGGAGCTCAGCGTCGGCACCGGAGTCCTGCGGCTCTTTTCTCCGAGCTCATGGCATGACGGGCCAGGGCTTGGCTGCAGGCTGGAGCTCAGGCTTGGTGGCCGCTGCTGAGGGGTCTCCAGGGAGTTTCCTGAATTTGAAGCCCATTTCTCTGCCTTCTAGAGGGACTCCCAGCCTCGGCCTGCCGGTCGTGTGTGGCACCGAGTCAGGCACACGCCGAGCCCAACACCTGCGGCGGCTGCTTCATGAGCCTCCCGCTAGCCACAGACTCCCGGGGGGCGTGGGGGGCGCCGGTGGCGGTAGGCGGGGGCGGCGTGTGTGTCTTGTGCCCTCTTCTCATCCTTGGATGACAGGCCACCTGCCATGTTTCTGGATGGGTCCCCCTGGGTGCACAAGCAAGGGGAGGCAGGGTGTCCCCTGGAAGGGAGGGCTGTTGCGGTGGCCCGGCCTGGGCTTCTCGAGCCTTCTTGCCTCGGGGGACCCAGTTGTCCGAACCCACAGTCAGCAGTCCGTGGTCTGGGCACAGCTAACTGGGTGTGTCCGTGCAAACGGGGCAGGTGGAGAGAACAAAAATAAGGCCGTGGAGTCAGGCCAGAGCCTCAGGGTCCAGGAGCAAGGTCAGGGGGACGCACGATGACCGTGCAGAGCGAGGGGGGCACATGGACGGTGGGGGGGGGCCGCGGAGGCCGACCTGGGACAGACACCGGGGGCCGAGGAGACGCGGGGGCGTCCTCGTGTGGCTTCAAGACGACAGGCTTTCGGGAGACTTGGGACAGCAAGGCTGGGGGCGTGAGGACGGCTTCTTTCTCGGCTCCTGGCTGTGGGCAGCAGCTAGTCTCCCCAGCCGGGAACCCAGGGCCATGGAGGGCCACCGGTGGGGAGGGACAGTCCAGGGCTCAGGGCCTGCCCCGTGGGGGCCACGGTGTTTCCTTTTTTCCCTTCCACGAGGGCTGCCCGGCCACAGGGCAGTAGGAGCTGTATTCCGAGCAGAGCTGTGGGGACACTACATGACCGACATGGGAGTGATGCGTGAAACAGTATCCAAGTTGGCATCTGATACATTTGAGTCAGCGCTGTGGGCATTTTTCTTAGGGGACAGGTGCGCTGTCAGTGTCCGATGGGCAGGAAGGCTGTGCTCAGGGCTGCTCCCACAGGGGCTGAGGCTACCCAGGAGAGTTCTCAGGCCCCAGGCCTGCCAGCCGCATCTCCGGAACCATGGGGAAGCCACAAAGGCGGGGGCCTGCCAGGGCCAGGTGGGGAAGGAGCCCCCTGGGGAGCGGGCGGCTGGTCCGGCCCAGCCCCTGGCTGCTGGGGGGCCGTCAGGCCATCGCGCCCCCAGCTGCCACCAAGGGAGGCCTTCCTAGCGCCTCTGACTGCCTTGGCACCTCCCCACGTCCGCATGGGGGTTTTGTGGAGCTTTTCTCCTTTTTAAGAAGATTCCTGATTTTAACAATTTGGGGCGTAGCCATTTCCTCTCTTTTCTGGCTTACTGGGGGTCGGAGGCTGGCTGGCCCCAATGGCTCCTGCGTGTGGGAGGCACGGGATCTGCTGCCTTAGGCGATGTCGCCTCCCTCCAGGATGAGGGCTGGGTCAGCGCGTCCCTCTGGGTGGGGCCCAGAGCTGGGTAGGTTGGTGGCCCCAGGTGGAGTCATTTCTCTAAGCTGGATGGCGCAGTATGCAGACCCGCAGGTGTGAGGAAGGCAGGGTGAGCCGTCCTCCTTACAGGACCTCAAGGCCCAGAGAGGGGACTTGTTCGTTCGAGGCCGTTCAGCATTCCAAGGAACAAGCGTGCAGCCAGAATCGGGGGAGTCTAGGCCTTAGCTCTGCGAACTCCTATGGTGTTCACCAGCTGGGCCTGGTGTCTGCATTGCCGAGATGCCTCCCCTGCTCCGGGGGTCCCAGGGTCTGAGCTGGGCGGGAGGGCATTCAGCACAAGACAGCCGACCCGGGCTGTGTGGTCCGGCCGCGAGGGGGGTCCCTCTGCCGAGAGCTGGCATGGGTGTGGCAGGGGGGAGGCTGGGCCGGGAGGGTTCCCTCCGTGGTGGATTGGGTCGTATACAACGTTCCCAGCCTCAGCAGCTCGGAAGGACACACTGCTCTCATAGAAAGGAAATGTCTTCGTCTTCCCTAAAAATGGCCCCAAAGCAAGCCTGCGTCTATCCCGGAGTGAGGACAAGGGCAGGTCGGGGAGGAGGAGATGAACATGCTGAGAGTCTCCCACACACCTGGTCTCCCTCGGTCCCCACGATGGCGCCCACTGACCGATAGCCCACTGAGGTCAGGGAACTTGCCCAGGAGTCTCCCACACACCTGGTCTCCCTCGGCCCCCACGATGGCGCCCACTGACCGATAGCCCACTGAGGTCAGGGAACTTGCCCAGGAGTCTCCCACACACCTGGTCTCCCTCGGTCCCCACGATGGCGCCCACTGAGGTCAGGGGACTTGCCCAGGGTCTCGCAGCCGAGAAGGAGCAGACCTGGGATCCGAACCCGGGATGTCCTCAGTGCCACGCCCTGTGTGGCCACCTCCTGGCCTCGGCCCTTTCAAGCCCTGGAGCCTGTCTCCGGGAGGGCGCCCACCCCACCCAGGGCAGCCCCACTTGTCTGCCCCCGCCTCGCAGCCCTCCCAGCCTCACCCCAGCCTCGGTGGGTGTGTGGAGCTCCCTGTGGGGGAGGGCCGTTGACCCTCCGGGAACCCCAGGGTGTTGAAGCTCGGGCTGGGCTCCTGGGCTGAGGGTCCCCCGCAGGCTCTGCAGGGCTAAGCCGGGCAGCCAGTGTGGGCTGTGGTGTTCTTGTCCCTACTCCCTGGCGTCCGGGCTGCGCAGCCCCGGGGAGAGAATTCACCTCCGGGAGCCTAGGCTGCCCGCCCCTTGGGTAGGAGGGATGGCACTGTCTCACCCACCCTCAGGGGGACACGGGCATTGCATAAAGGGCTGTCGGTGCCTGCTGCGGTCTGCGTGTTCTCTCCCCGTGTAACCTGAAGACTCCAAATGCAGACATACTCACCACAACCCAAAGGGCGGGCCGGAGCCTTGCCCCTGGGCCCCTGGTGCATCCGGGTCGCGAAGCCCTGTGCCCACGGCGGCCCTTTCCCCTCTGCGGGCCCTGCCTGTGTCCGCCCCCTCCCCTCTGCAGCTCCCCCTCTTCGGTGATAGCCCCTTGGGAGGCCAACAGGTGCGAGGTGGCCTGCTTGGCTCTGGGGTCCCATGCTGAATGAGGCTTGGGGCTCACAGGCTGCTTGGGGAGGGTGACTGTGTTCTAAGGGACAGCAGCAGGTGCTGCGGCCCGGATCTGACCCCCAGCCTGGGGCTGCCCCTCGCCCTGTCCCCGCCCCCCCAACCTCCACCTGCGGCCGAGCCGCTCCTGTTCCCGGGGGGAGCCTGGCCTCCGGGTGTGAGCCCCGGGTCTGTCGCTTACAGCGTGCTCGCGGCTTGGGCGAGTTGCCCTCATGCTTCTGTTTCCCTGGGGGTTGATCCTAGCCCTACGTTGGGACACCCCAGCACCCAGAGGGCATGACATGGTTTTCTGCCCCCACGGAGCCCCCGCAGAGATGTGGGTGCAGACGACGGCCCTGGGCTGGGGGAGGCTGGCTCTGGCCTCAGTTTTGGCATCTGGAAAGTGGGGAAGGGAGGCTGTGGATGGAACAGCTCCTCCAGGAGGGAAGGTGGGATGCAGATGGGGAGTGAGCGGGGGCGGTGGGGCCCGGGGAGCGAAGGGCGCCTGATCCCTGTGGCTGAGGGAAGCAGGAAGAGAGACAGGCCCTTCTGGCCAGCCTCCCCGCTGCCTCCCTCCCTGCAGGCCAGCCCTTGGCTTGAGGCCTCTTCACTCCTGAGCTCTCCTAGCAGCAGGGGATTTAATTACTCTAATGTAAGTAGCCGTGGCTTGAGGCCTTTTGGCGGTAGGGAAACAGATTTGTCTTCTCACTGGGAGAATAAAAATCAATGGGAAGGAGAGGAAATGTACTGTACCCTACAGGGCCCTTGCTACTTGCATTTGCCTCCCCTGATGAGACTGCGCCCGGCTGCCTCTGTTTCCCCAGTGGTCCTGGCGGCAGCCCAGCCTACCCCACCGACTGTGTGCCCGCATCCCGCTGGGAACTCTCCGGCTGCGTAGGGAGCCCGACGCACAACCTCCAACCGCTTGGTGAACATCTAGCGTGTGCCATGCTGCTGGGGGTCCCGCAGGGATGGTGGGAGAGACCACAGCCGAGGGAAGCCCCGGCCTCCAGGGGTGCTCGGGGTCCTCGCTGAAACGGAGGCTGAGCTCCCACACAGTTAGGGGCTCTGCTGGGAGGTGTTAAACCCGATGGAGGGTAACAAAACTGGGTGGGAAGGCAGGGGAGCATCGGGACTCTGGCCCAGTGCAGGGCAGGGCCTCCCCCAGGGGATATCGAAGGAGGGGTCTTTCAGAGGTGAGGGGGAAGGAAGGGAGGGAGGTGGGGTGTGTGCCCGCTAGCCTGCGCGGCTCTGCCCTGCAGATGGGGTGCTGGCCGCGGGGAGCCTGGCGGTGGAAGGAGAGACACAGGAAATCCTGTCCACGATATTTCTTTTTTTTTTTTTTTAAGATTTTATTTGTTCATTTGACAAAACACAGCTGGAGAGGGAACACAAGCAGGGGGAGTGAGAGAGGGAGAAGCAGGCCTCCCGTCGAGTAGGGAGCCCGATGCGGGGCTCAATCCCGGGTCTCCGGGATCATGACCTGAGCCAAAGGCAGACGCCCAACACCTGAGCCCCCGGGCTCCCCAATATAGTAAAGAGCCTCCCGTTCCAACATGTCATCCGTGGAGGGTTATGGGCAGTGTATGTCCCGTTTTTCGTCG
Organism: Spilogale gracilis; assembly: GCA_004023965.1. Taxonomy (NCBI): domain Eukaryota; kingdom Metazoa; phylum Chordata; class Mammalia; order Carnivora; family Mephitidae; genus Spilogale; species Spilogale gracilis. The sequence continues at coordinate 57,012 of PITA01008700.1, forward strand.
AGTGTCTGAGGTGCAGTGTGTGCCTCCCAGTGCCCACCCGCCGTCGGACCCTAACCCGGGAGTGGGTGCACGTGTGCGTCAGGGCTCAGAACTCAGACATCAGCCGACTCACACGCCCAAGCTGCTCCAAGCACATCTAGAGGTTTTCCAATAAATAGACGGACTCTCGGCTTTTAGAAAAGATTGTTCATTTTAGAGAGAGAAGGAGCGTGAAGCGGGGGAGGGGCAGAGACACAGAAACCCAGGCAGACTCCGACGGAGCACGGAGCCAAAACCAAGATTCGGACGCTTAACTGACCCAGGCACCCCCAACTATCAACTTTTAAATGTAAATTATTGGAAATGAAATACATTTAAAAATAGCGTTGTACTGGCTGCGTGGCAGGGTCCAGTGACCGAGGCCGACTCCCGGGGTGATGAGGGGCCTGGAGGTGCATGGGGACGCTGTGGGGCGGGATGAGACAGATGGAGGCCTCCGAGTGGCCTCACGAGGTCTGACTTTCATTTTAATAGGACCTTTCTGGCCACAGAGTTGGGAACAGACAAGGGGGTGGGGGCAGAGGAGCCCCGGGGGTGACAGGTGAGGGCTGGCCTGGTGAGGGCCGCAGTGCCTGGCGGGCGGGCGGGAGCAGGGGGATGGTGAGACGCGGCTGGATCCTTGGAATCCGGGGAGGAAGTCATCCGGGCCTGGCTCTGGGCTGTGGTGGGGGGGGTCAGGAGGCCGTCGAACATGCAAGAGTGGACCTCCCAGGAACCAGCCTGGAGACCAGGGGAGAAAGGGTTTTGGGGGAAGACGGGATTTGGGGTTGGACTGAGGTTGAGGTGTGTCGGTGGGCAGCACGCGCCCAGGAGACGGTGGGAGTCGGGATCCGGCCACGAGCGGCCCCTAAGGTCTCCTGTGCCGTCCGCCCAGGTCGGAGGGCGGGCGTGTCCACACCCAGCGGTCTCTTCTGGCCGCCCAGGCCTGCGGGCCACGGCCGTCTGACCCCGGGCCCAGATGCAGAGCCTGGCCCTTGGTGGCTGGGGGCTCTGGCGTCGTGATGCTCAAGTCCGTTGGCCCATCTGGGGCGGGGTGCCGGCGCCCGGCCTTTCAGCTCTGCGACCCGGCGTTGATGTGGCGGACAGGCCTGTGCCGCTGCGGGAGGGGATGGCGCACAGGAGGCCGTCTGCGTGCGTGCAGGGCGGGGGAGCCAGAGCAGGGGACCCCTCTTGTCCCCGTGACACCCAGAACAGGGCTTCTCAACAGGACGTTCTGCTCCCCGGGGACCCCGAACATCAGCCGTCGGGAGTAGGAGAGGGATGGTGCTGGGGGGAGGGTGCAGCCAAGAGCCCCCAGGTTGGGAGGCCCTGCTTTGGGTAACTCTCGCTCACAGGCTCTCGGGCTGAGGCTTCATCAGGGGCAGCGCGTCGCCCTAACCCTACCCCCTGCCCTGGCTCACCGACAGCCATGGTCCCCACAGGCTCTGGGCGGGAGTGGGAGGCCCAGGTCAGGACCCGACGCCACGGGCGTCTCCTTGTTGCGGTGCCTGCATCTGCCCCCCCGCAGGTCGGCTCTGGGCGTCATCGGACAGTGGTGGCTGCTGCCGGTGGGGGGCACGGGGATGGCCTCCCCAGCCCTAAGGGGACCCCTCTGCCCTTGCCAGGCCGCACGGTGTCCTCCCAACCTACTGCTCCAGGCCCCTGGTTTGGTGCTCCCCGAGCAGGTGGAGTCAGCCTCCGTCTGGGGGGGTGGAAGGAAAACACAGGTCCTTGTTTCTGCGCCGTGTGAGTGGGAGACGGGGCTGGGTGAGCGGCAGATTCCCCTAGCCGGGGAGGGACCGTGGGGTGTGCCAGCCCAGGCATGGCTAGGATCCTTCTGGGCTGAGGGGCCAGGACTCCCCAGGGGCTGCCCCAGGAAACCAGCGTGTGCTCTGAGCTCCGAGCCCTGGGGACACACAGGACCCACCGTGGGGAAGGGTCTCCACCAGGCCTGAGGCTCTGAGGACACTGTCCTGGGCAGACTTTCCCAGGTGTCCCTTCTGTGCCGGGCACTGGCCACGGAGTTGTTGGGGGGCACGGAGGTGGGCAGCTCGTGCTCGGGGGCGGCCAGGCTGCCACGACTCCCGGGATGAGGCGGCCCGTGGCGGGAGCAGTGTTGTATTGAGGGCATCCTGTGGCTCTTCCTTCTCAGAGGAGGCGAGGGGCGCGCTGGGCTGTGTGGGACGGTGAGGCTTTGTGAGGCCAAGGGGAAGAGTGTTCCAAGCTGAAGGGACAGTGTGGCTGAGGCCCAGCGTGGGACAGTGCCAGGTGCTCTCAGGGAGGGACGGGGGAGGCAGGCTTTCCTGGAACTGTTGGGAACCAGAGACTGGAAAGGGGCATGGAGGCCGGCCACGGGGCCTTGCCGGGCAGGGCAGGACTGGCGCTCTTCTCAGGCACAGGGCGCGGCAGGCGGCACCAGTCAAGCCGCACGAGGGACGAGGGACGAGGGACGAGGGACGAGGGACGGCTGGGGGGAAGGTGGGAGGGAGGGGAGGCAGGATGCGGGTTAGCTCCCGTTTGGGGCCTGATTTCTCCGTCCTGGGGAGCCAGGCTGTGTATGAGGGTTGAGGCGAGGGCCTAACCCCCTGCCTGCGCTGCCTGAAGCCCGACCCCCTGTTAGAGCCCTGAGTTGCGCCCCCCAAGCTGCCTGCCCTGGGTTCGGGCCCCTCCCCGGGCCGCCAGACGCTCAGGAGGTGGGGCACGGCGTCTCCTGCCTGGGTTGCATCCCTGCGAGCTGCCTGGGTCCCCAAAGCTCTGTGTGAGCCCATCGGGTGGGGGCACAGGTGCGCTGTCCCTCACTCAACACATGGCCACCGTGTCTCATGGACGAGAGGTGGATGGGGTCGATGACCTGGGCAGAAGCCTGGGCTCTCCCGAGGGCAGCGTCTCCCACGCTGCAGGGGTGGTTGGCCGGCTGGTCTTGCGAGGCGAGGACTGCGGGTCACTGCGGCGCCGGGCAC
>PITA01008700.1:60089-82758 GCA_004023965.1 Spilogale gracilis
GGGGAGGGGTGGGTGGGGGCAGACACGGGGTGGGGGGGGGACGGACGCGGTCTGCGCGGAGGGGGGAAGTAAGTACGATGGAGTCAACTGAGTCAGCTGCTTCTTAGTATGGGCCTGGCCGCGGTCCTAGGTGAGGTCAGTGATGGGACTCCCCGGGGCTGTGCGGAGGGCCAGCGTGAGGTCCGTCACATCGGGCGGGACACGTCCTGTGAGCCTGCAGGACAGTGGCCCCTGGGGGTCCGGGGCCTGGAGACCTCCGCAGCGAAGAGGGAAGAGGGCATGTGGGCTGCGGCTGCCAGGCCTTGCCAGACCCTTTGGAGGTGGGCAGCGAGAGGGTGACCCCCACGGGACTGGCCCTCAGGGTTCCAGAAGGAAAGCCCCTGGCCAGGGACTGGCGGGCTGCTCCTTCCCCACTGCCCCTGCTGGGAGGGGTGTGGGAGACGGGTTGGATCCACTGTTCTCCATCTTGCATAAATAACAGGGACGCCATGAGGACCGAAAAGAGCACTGTCCGAGTTTTATTGCCATGATTTAGACGGGCTGTGGGAGGGCCCACGTTGAAGGGTTGCCGGAGCCCCTGTCTAGACTGGAAAAGCTCAGCGGCCCGGACAAGGGGGAGAGTGGCCCCGGGACAGCGAGCTTGTCCTCTTCCCTGCCTGAATCTCGGAGGGCTCCCGAGGAGGCGAGGTCCGGCCCGCTCCAGACCAGACACCTTCAGTCCCACGGTACCCGAAGCAGACGCGGGCAATGAGGACGGGCCTCCAGGCACCGGAGCAGTGAGGCCCTGCAGGCAGAGAGGGGGACGCTCGGGCGGGGGGGGGGCAGCCCCTCCTCTGGATCTGCTCCCCAGGACCGGTGCCTGACCCATTTGGAGCCGGCGGTGGAGGAGGGGGCTCCAAGGCTCTGGGGGCTGAGCGGCCAGGCCCTTGGGGAAGCGACAGTGTGGCGGGAGGTGGAGGTGTGGGCGGGGCGTGCTGCAGGAGCGGCACAGGGGGTTCCGTGCCAGCTGCCACAAGGCGGCCTGAGCTTGGTGGGGGGAGTACCGCGATTGATCTGCAAGATCGTCCTGGGCGCGGAGGGTGGGGGACGGGCGGGGGTGCCGCGGAAAGGGCCCGTTTGCTCCTCGGACAGGAGGCTGCTGCATCTCTGGCCCTGGCGTCCTGATCTCTAGAATGAGGGTAAGGAAGTCTCCGTGACAGGCTTCTTGCGGGGACCACGGGAGAGGGTGGGGTGGGCGCACTCTGCAGAAGACCAGAAACCGTCCCAGTGCTGGCTGGGGAACCTCTTGATCTCAGGGCCGAAACACCCTGAGGTTCGTCCCCCTGTGAGCTCTGCCCTCTCTGCCCCCCGTGGGGTCCGGACTGCCTTCTGGCCAAGGGAGAGGCTGAGGTGTCCCATGACCCAAGGGGAGGGTCATGCCCCTCTCCGACTTAACATTCTGGGAGTCTGTGTTGAATGAGGAAAGAACAGGGGATTCCTCCTCTTGAGTCCTACTCTCCGTTAAAGAGCAAAATTGCTTTATGACGTCTGGGAGCCTGAGAAGGGCACGTTGTTTAATGGCGCATGGATTATGCACATCTTTGCAGTTCCTGATTTTCATCCTGGGGGGCCTGGAGGGGCGTGGGGAGGGGGCGTCTTTTCTCTCCAGGCCAGCCCTGGCACCTTCCCCTGCTCACCTGCTGTCTGCCCCCCTGCCTGCGGCCAGCCACTGGCCCCCCAGCCGCCACTCCTGCCCAGATGGCTTTCCCCGGGAGTCCCCAGGGCCATGGCATCCCGGTCCCCAGCGTCTGCGTCAGCCTGTCCCTGGGCAAGTGTGGGCGAGAGCCCCTCGCTGATTCCCTGCCTCCCCTTGGGCACCACTGTTCTTGCTTTCGAGGATCTCAGCCTCTGGCGGCGAAGCAGGCCCCACCTTTGCGTGTCCCTCCCGGCCTCCCAGGGCCCTGGCCCATCTGAGGGCACCTGAGGTCTGATGCCTGGCGGGGGTGGGGCAGCTTCTTGCTCCGGATGAGGGGGGCGTCTGCGTGGAGGCTGCAGGGGCAAGGCCGGCCGGGGGCAGGGTGTCGGCTCCTGCCAAGGCAGAGAGGCCCGTCGGGGCTAGGGTCCAGCTCAGCTCCCATGGAGGGGGGCCGCGCCCTGAGGGCCGGAGCTCACACTGGACGTGCGGACCACGGAGATGAAACAGAACCTACAGCTGTTGTTTACTGACCCCCCACCCCAGCTCCCAGCTGTGACAGGCCAGTGGGACCCTCCACACACGCATCTCACTCACTGCTCACAACGCTGGGAGAATGTGGGGCCTGCACGCCCCTCCGTGTAGACCAGTGAGTGTGGGCTCCGTCCCCCTGCTGGCACGTGGCCACTTGCTGACCCTGATCCCAGCCGGGACCCTTCCCTCCAGGTGGGAGCAGGTGGTGGGCGTGGCCAGCGGGGTGTGTGCGGGGAGGGGCGTGTGCCCAGGAACAAAGTCCTACGGGGAGTTAATTTTGGGAGGCCCAGGAAGGCTCACAGGGGGTGGCCCTGAGTCAGTCCTGCGGGACCCAGAGGCTATGTGGCCCTGGAAACAGGCAGCAAGGGGTGTGGGTGAGCAGGTTGGGGCGGGAGTGGGGGGTGCTCTGGGCGGGTGGTCTGACTCTAGAGGTCAGCTCCAATCTGCCCACTCCAGGGTGGTCCTGTGGGGGGCGGACCCCAGCACTGTCCCCCAGTCCTGCTCCGGGGCTCGTGGTTGGGGGGGCAGGTGGGGGTGGTCCTGCGGGGGGCAGACCCCAGCACTGTCCCCCAGTCCTCCGGGGCTCGTGGTTGGGGGGGCAGGTGAGGCAAATGTGGGGTGTGACCCCAGCCTGGCCAGGTCCCCTGAGGCTGGGGGTTGTGGGTGCCCCCCCACGTGCGGCCTCTGTTTGCCTGCAGGGGGGCCGCGGGTGTTCCTACGGGCACAGCTGCTCAGACCCTGGAGTGGGGGGTCTGAGGTTCAAAGAGGGACGTGATTGGCCCCAAGGCACACAGCCAGTGACCACCCGTGGGTTTCTGGTCGCAGCCCCCCCGGGCCCCCCCCACTTGCTCCTTCCCTGTGTGGAGACCAGCCCCCGTGTGGACTCACACGCCTACACCCACGGTTTCCCTCGCGCTGCAGCGTGCTCCTCAGGCCCGTGTTCTGGAGAGAACTGAAGTGGGGTTCTGGGAGGACACAGGGTCCTTGTCCTGGGGGTGCTTGGGTGGGGGCTGAGGGGGAGAGCAGTGCCTGGGGGTCCTGTTCTGGCCTCACAGCCGCGGGGACCTGTGCTGACCCCAGGACTCGCGCGCCGTGTGGCTTTAGGCAAGTTCCTCGCTGCTCTGGGGGGCGATTTCCTCATTAATCGGGGGCAGCAAGAACCTCGGCGGTTCCCAAACGGTCCGCGGGAGTCACCTGGGGAGCTCCAAAGTGCGTGTGCCCTCCTGATGGTACGGGCCCGGGGCGGCCTGCCGGTCATGGGCCTCGGAAACTCTCCAGGGGACACTAATGCCGTCAGGGCTCTGGGGGCTTAGAGGAGGTGGGCCCTGGGAGGACCCAGTAGGCAGAGGGGATTATTTCGTTATCCCCCCTGCTTGGCTCAGTGTGGGGTCTGGAGGGAGAGGAAGGGCTTGCCCTGAGGCCTGACCCTGATGGGCTCCCTACTTACCCCTGGGGTCACTTATCCGGGGTGCCCCCGTGAGTCTCCTCCTGCTGGCACTGGGGACGGGAGGCCCACGAAGCCTCCAGGAAGCAGAAGCCCCAGGTGCTGGCCTATAGTGTACCCAGCCTGGACGCGGTGGCCCGATCTCGGGGCTCTGGGGCAGGGTGTCCAGGGACGCAGTGGGGGAGGGCTGTGGGTGGAGGCGTGGGGACCCCAGACCCCCCATTTCTGCCACCGGGCCCCCCTAGGCGGGAGGGTCATTCTCTCCCAGGCGGTTCTTCCTGTTCTTCCTTTGAACTGCAGAGACTGACGAGGGGAAGAGAGAGGGGCCGTTGGCCCGGGGCCCGGCTCCCTGCTCCGGCGCGGGCCCTGTGGCACTCCGTGAGCCGCAGCCGCGTCTCTGCCTTCTTGTTCATCCACAGACCCTCCCCTGGCAAACGCCTCTATTGCTGTTGCCCCCCCCCCCAACACAGGGCCTCTGGGTCTCTTACCAGTCGGTCACCAGATCCTACCCCAAGTGTACTCAGAAGAGATGCTTTTAATAAAATATATTACCTTTAAGCCAGTGTAAAGCCATGAAATTTGTACATTTCTTTCAGAGCATCTCTACAAATTTTACAATATTGAAATCACCACCCGGTGACCTTTTGGGAAATACTAGATAAATTACAAGAGACAAATAGATAAACCAAACAGGGAAGTCCAGTTTCTAGCGCTGCACCTGCCCCTTTCTCAGGCTGAGTCTGGAAACCCCTGACTCCCCAGGCGCCGTCCCCAGCCTCCGGGCGGGAGCAGGTGTCCCCGCACCGCGTCCTGTCTGTCTCCGCTCTCCACCAACCAAAACTAGCCCCCTGGTGGCCAGGGTCCCTGGAAACGCTCTCGGGAGGCCCGACTGCTGTGGAAAGACCCAGATGCTCTGCTGTGGGTCCTGCCCCAGGCACATGGCAGGCACCCCTTGGCCACGCAGGTGACAGCCGGGCCTAGCTGAGGCCAGGAGACTCGCGTGGAGAATTCTTAGGGTCTGGGCCTGCCCCCTCTGGGTGCATCTCCTCCACTGGCAGGTCAGGTCCTGGGCCCTCCTGTCTCTTGGGCACCTTCTTCCTACCAGCTGGTGACAGTCAGGGAAGCCCAGCAGGTGTATTCCTGTTCCTACTTTGAGTGGGGAAAACAGAATTTCGAAGGGAAATGGTGCACCAAGCCACATCTATGTGAGCCCCGAGGGGCCTTCTGGGGACTCGGCCTCTTCGGCCACGGGAGCTGTTCCTCGTCGTGCCCCAGACGTGCAGGATAGGGGCAGGGCGGGCACGGTGGGCCTGACGGCGCCTAGCCCTAGGCAGGTGGCAGCCACGTGTGGACAGGCTCCTCTCATGGGTAAGTGACGCCGGCCCGGCACACGGCTCTCGGCACACAGCTCCCAGCCCACGGCTCCCGGGCCACGACTCCCAGCCCACTGCTCCTGGCCCACAGCTACCTGGCCCACGGCTCCTGGCCTATGGCTTCCGGCCCACGGCTACCTGGCCCACGGCTCCTGACCCATGGCTACCTGGCCCACAGCTCCTGGCCCATGGCTCCCGGCCCACGGCTCCCAGGGCCACGGCTCCCGGCGCATGGCTCCCGGCCCTTGCTGAGGTTTTTCTGCACAGACACCGCCTCCCTTGAACCTTGGTTGTGGCCGGCCATCGCCACCCTCACGCTCGGGAGGGAGGGAGAGGAGAGGAAAAGGAAAATTGGGGGTTAGAGGTGTCCCGAGGCTGCTGGCCCTTCTGTAGGTGGAGAAGCTCCGTGGGGAAAGGAAAGAGGCCCTTTCCATGCTGCCCATGGGCCACACACACCCTCATCTGATAATGAATTCCACAAACCCGAATGGAGTTTCTCTCACGTACCAGGCACCGTGCTAGGTGTGGGGGGCACGGAGACACAGCGAGAGGACACCCAGCTGGCTCCCGCACCCTCACTGCCTGGGAGTTCTCCCCGGGGCCTGCCGCTCCGCTCCTGCCCCCCGGGGAGGAAGCAGAGAGGGGGTCGCAGGTCCACAGCGGGGTCTCAGAGGCTGCCTGGGGAGTGTGTGGGGCAGGAGGGGCAGGTCAGTGGTGCGCATGAGGCTGCGGAGGGGAGCAGGTGTCATGCGGTGTCTTGCTCCGGGGACCGGCTTCATCCTGCAGGCCGTGGGCACACGAGGCGTTCGGGCGGCCGAGAGGTGCTCAGGAGTGCGGGGCTCTGGAGAGCTAGTGTCCGGGCTGGCCCCAGCCTCTGGGTGACGTCAGCCAGTCCCGACATGTGAGACGGATGGCCTCCAGCGCAGACGCTGTCCACCCACCTCCGGCCACCTGACCCATGTCTCCTCGCGCACAGCTGGCGGCAGCTGGAGGGAGCAGGGGGAGTTCCCCAGGAAGAAGGTGCCCTGCTGACCCCTGGCTCCCCACGGCCCAGGCCCAGCGGGGTGTCCTCAGCGAGACCATTTGTTCCGCTGGGCCTCCCAGCCACCGGCCCCCGGTGACCCTGGCAGTGCTGTGGGAAGGCTGCCCGGAGGCTGGGGCCACGGAGGGGCCACGGAGGGGCCACGTCGGTGCACGCGGGCGCGCAGCCCCACTCCCCTGTGCTGATGAGGTGAGGCTTTGCGTGTTGTCCTCCGTGCGGAGGGCTCAGGGGCCTGGCGCCCACTCCTGCCCGGGGCCCCAGCACCTCGCTGGTGGCGTTGCGGTGGCTGTGGGGGGAGGGACAGGCTCCCCTCCCAGAGCTTGGTGCCAGGCCCCAGCTTCCCAGGGCAAGGAGCCTGGGTGGGAGTCGCCTGGGGTCCTGCTCCCCGCCTGTGCTCCTAGCTGCTGCGTCTAAAGGCTCAATGTGTTCTAAGCAAGTATCTGTTTAGTCCGTGGGATGAGGGAAGGGATGGTGGCGCCCGGTCTCGCGGGCACAGCCTGGACAGCCGGACCTGTGATGGGGTCGTTCGCCTTGCCCCTCCCTGCTGTCACTCACTCGTTCACCAAGTATTGATTGAATACCAGGTCACGGGGACAGAGAAATAGGACCCAGACCCTGCACAGAACAGTCTAGAGCCTGCTGTGACCCCGTACGGGAGCCTAGGGGCTGGGGGGTCTCGGGGGGGCCCCAATGCAGTGTGGTTCAGACCTAGGACCGTGAGCTGACATCGCCAACCCTGTTCTTGGGAAATAAGGATGAAGCTGTGGGGCAGGGTGGGGGAAGGGGGCAAGGCCAGGGGGCCAGCCCGTGCGCGCACCAGCCACAGCCCGCGAGGGCCCCTTGGAGGGACAGGCCCCACTGTGGCTCAGCTCCACCCTGGCAGGCTGGGCCAACGGCTTCTCCCATCCCTTCGTGCCTCAGTTTACCATCTGTAAACTGAGGCTCTGGGCTGGAGGAGGATCGGGGCCATCTGCTCGGAGCCCACATTCTGAGCCCTGCACAGGACATGGTCAATCTGGGGCAAGAGCTCCTCAAGCAGTGTCCCCATCTCACACCGAGAGATGCCCAGAAGGGGCTGTGGGAGTCCTGCCGTCTCCTCGCCTGCGGGCCTCTCCCAGCCAGCCCTGAATGAAGGGGCTCTGGGTCGCCATGTTTGCGCATCTTTCTGGCACGGACAGACTCTTCTTGGGGTTTCTGTCTTTGCTTTTCCTTTCTGTTGGTAAGAAGGGCTCCGGGTCCAGGACAGTCTTCAGGGAAGCCTACAGGGACTGACTCCGTGGCAGGCCTGCCTCCCTCTGCCCTCAGGGGCCACTCCCTCAGCCTGGGGGGACCGTCTGGCCACCAGGGCCCGAGCAGCACGTTCCCGGGGGCTCCCAGGCAGCTCCCACTCACGGGTCTGTGAAGAAAAGAGCGTTTTGGCAACACAGTGTTAGAAGACTTGGGGTCCCGAGCCACGTGGGCCCGGGTGATTGTGCGGAGCGCGCACGCCTCGGGCTTTCCCACCCGCGAGATGGCCATGGTGTCTCGGGTCCCGGAAGCCAAATAGAAAAATAGCCCCAAATGCTTTGTAAGCAGGACGACGCTCTGCTGGTATGCAGGGCCCAGATGCCATAGCAAATACGCTCCGACGTTCGACCCTCTCCGTCGCCGCGACTCCTCGGCGCTGCTCCAGCGGCGAGGGAAACAGGCGGGCGCGTGACTGCCCGCGATAGAGGGGATGATGGACAGTCATCACAAGTGCGGGTGCGGTGCCGCTGTCCCGGTACTGAGGGCCGGTCTAGAAGGTGGTGCGGGATCTCACCAGATTGTGTAGTCACTCTGTGCCTCAATTCCTTACTTGTCAAGTCATTGTGAAGATTCAGTGAGCTCCTGTGTGAGAATGCGTGAGGATGGGCAGACTTGGGTCTGACAGGTCATAGGTCTCCGGAATCCTCTGGTGTCGCTGCGCAGAGCTCCCAGGAGAGCACCCTGCAGGGAAGCCGGGCTCCTGGCTCCGTGGCTCCGTGGAAGCCGGGCTCCCGGCTCCGTGGTTCCGTGGCTCTGGGGAAGCCGGGCTCCTGGCTCCTGGCTCCGTGGCTCCGGGGAAGCTGGGCTTCTGGCTCCGTGGTTCCGTGGCTCCGGGGAAGCCGGGCTCCTGGCTCCGTGGCTCCGTGGCCCCGTGGCTCTGTGGAAGCCGGGCTCCTGGCTCCTGGCTCCGTGGCTCCGGGGAAGCCGGGCTCCTGGCTCCGTGGTTCCGTGGCTCCGGGGTGAGCCCGCTCTTGGGGGCGAGCTCCTGCTGTGAGGCCGGGCGTGGAGTTCTTGCGGGAAGGGAGCAGATAAGATGAGCGTCCGGAGGAGCTGAGGTTTGGGACTCCTCTGGGTGCGGACAGCGTCCTGCCCACTCTGTGTGAGGGGGGGCTGCGTCCCAGGGACCGCTGGGCCGCCGGAGCCTCGACACTGCACACACAGGAAGCCCGATCGGCCTCTTCTGGGCCCTCAGAAGATCTAGCCCAGACACGGGCAGGGGACGGCTTCGTGGGGTGCCCCTGCTGGAAGGGGCGGCACCTCCAGGGTGCCAGGGGCGGGGGAGGGGAAGTGCCGAGTGGCCTGCTCGCAGCCTGAGCTGGGTCTGCCTCGCTTCCGTCGTCCTGCACTTCAGACAATGGGGTCGTGCCAGAGGCTAGGAGGCCCGAGCTGAGTTTTGGCAACGCAGTCCTCGCCTTGCTGACCAGTGCCAGAAGGCCCATTGTTCTGTGCCGACTGGTTGTTTTTCCAGACCATTTCCCTTTGTTTAGGTTTAAGCTCTCCTATTTTTAAGCAAAAACAAGATGGAGAACCTATGGTAGGTCAGGGGTTGCTTCCCCTGATTTGCCCTGCATTGCCCTGAATTAACGGTGAAAGGAATGCCCACCCCCCAGACCCGGTGGAGCAAGTTGGAGGGACGGCTGGAGAGCAGGTGGGGCCGCGACGATGGGCAGCCAGGCCAGGGAACACTGGCCTAGCCCTCGGAAGGCCCAGGGCAAGATGAGCACTTTCTGCTACAGGTGTGTGGCCCAGACTTCCATCAGAAGGACAGAGCCCTTCTCGGGGTCTCATTTCCTTGCTGGGAAAGTCCAGGAGTGGGGCTAGGTGACCTAGAAGGCCCTGAGCAGCTAAGTCTGTCCACCCAGGGTGGGAGGCTGCTGCGGGAGGGAGGGAGGTGCCGCCGTCCTCAGCGTCCTGCTCCCCGCAGCCCAGCCCGGGTGTGTGCACCACGGGGCTGTTCCTTATCTGGGAAGCGCCGCCGCCTTCAGAGACAACCGTGCAGCCAGCCTCGCCACACTGGTTTTCTCACCGTGTGGGATTCTTGGGCATCTTGAGGTTTTCATTGGGTCCATACATTGCCAGGCTCAGGGATGACTTTGCCCCTTTGGGGATGGAGATGGTTTTGTCTCGTCCTCACTCCGGCTGGGAGTGGGCAGAGAGTCCCATTAGGAGGCCTCGGATGAGGTCCTAGTGTTGCTTCTGCCCCATCCGCAGAGGTGGGACTGTGTGGAGGAGGGAAGGGAGGGGGAGGGGTGGGGAGGCCTGCAGGCCCGCTCGGCATCTTGCAGACCAGCGAGTGTCTCTCTGCCTCTCTGCAGATGCGAAGCAACGCTTTTGTTTCACCCTACATGCATCTGAGCGCGAGCCTCCTGACCCGAGGCCCCCGCAGAGGCTGGGAGAGGCGGCGTCCTGGGCAGGTGGAGGGGCCGGGCAGCCCAGTGTGCACACAGCCTCCTGCCCAGCAAAGTGATTTCCTTCTGTTTTACTGGTTTGGGGCCTGATAAGCCCGATAGGAGCACGTAAAACGACTTTGAAGCCAGCCATCCAGAGAACACGGTCATCTGTTTCAGACGTTCTAGAACCCCTCAGAAGGCAGGGGCTTTGGCCAGCTGGAAGAGATGCGGGAGCGTGGTCTTGGCGAGGGGAGCAGTGCGGTCTGTTCAGGATGGTGGGAAACCAGGTCTCCCCCGGCTCTGCCAGGCCCCAGGAAAGCAAGGCTGCTGCTTCTCGGTGACGTGGGACCCGAAGGCTGGCAGGACGCACTCCCAGGAGCCGCCCTGGGACACAGGTGTGGGTCGGCACTGGCCAGAGAGACGCAGGTGGTGGGTGTGGCCCTGGCAGGCCTAGAGCACGCCTTGAGCACGCCTAGAGCACGCCTCCTTCCCTGGGCAGGGGAGGAGGAAAGGTCATCAGGAGCAGGGTGTTTATTGGAGAAGGAGACACAGTGGCCAGGGGAGAAACTGGGAGGTGATGTCCACGTCAGGGATCTGGCTTGGGGAGAGTGCTTAAATTCAGGCTGGCTTTATTTTCATGAGCAGGGAAGACAGGGCGGGCAGGGATGCCCCAGCACTCAGGTTCTAAGCTTGGTTCCGACCCTGGCTGGCGCTGGACCGGCGCTGAGCAGGCGTGTCGTCGCCGTGTCCTCACACAGAGCGAAACCTCTGTGGCTAGCTGAGCTCCAAGGATGCCTCCGGGCGTGCTGTCCTGTACCGGGGGAGGGTCCTGCTGATCCAGGACTCTGGCGCCGGTGTCTCCAATACCACATTCGTTTGTTTCTTTACTGGGTGCAGAGCCCCCAAGAAGGCAGAGTCCAGGTCTTTGAGGAAATCAGAGGGGTACGTGGGTGCCTCAGTCGTTAAGCATCTGCCTTTGGCTCAGGTCATGGTCCCGGAGACCCGGGATCGAGTCCCACATCGGGCTCCCTGCTCGGCGGGAAGCCTGCTTCTCCCTCTCTCACTCCCCCTGCTTGTGTTCCCTCTCTGGCTGTGTTTCTTTCTGTCAAATAAATAAATAAAATCTTTTAAAAAAGAAAAGAAAAGAAAATCAGGGCTTTCGAAAATAGTGAAAGAAAGTGAGTTCCCCGTCCCTGGAGATAATCAAGCAGACTGATCGACTATATGCCAGGACTGTCACAGAGAGTCATGTGCTACTTAGCTACATGGATTTTGAGTTTCCTTTTTTTTTTTAAAGGGTTTATTTTTTTGTTTATTTAAGGTTTTATTTATTTATCTGACAAAGAGAAACACAGCCAGAGAGGGAACACAAGCAGGGGGAGTGAGAGCGGGAGAAGCAGGCTTCCCGCCGAGCAGGGAGCCCGATGCGGGGCTTGATCCTGGGTCTCCGGGATCATGACCTGAGCCGAAGGCAGACGCTCAGTGACTGAGCCCCCCAGGCGCCCCCTGAGTTTTCTTTTCACTGTAAGATTCTGGGGCTCCACCCGCTTGTTGGGCAGTGTCTCCCCAGGGCTGGGTGGTGGCCCCAGCTTTCTTGTGTCCCTAGAGGAGCGGGTCCCATCCCTGGCCTTAGAATCGCTGAGGATTGAAGACGTCAGTGCCCAGCCCCCCCCCCCCCCCGCAGATCGAGTTAACTTCCGGAGTGGCGTCAGGTGTCACGGTTCTAGACCGGGCTGGGCCTGCGGTGCCCGGCGGGCTTGGGAGAGGAGCCCCAGGCCTCCTTCTGCCTTGGCGCGGAGCTCCCTCCTGGGGCTGTCAGGGTGCGGCCTTCACACCCACACCCCTCAGCGGATGTCCTCTGTGTCGGGGAAAGCCCTCGGCGGGCCGGCTTTCGGCTGCCTCTGGCAGGATCTCCTCCTGCATGGCCGCCCCTGACACGAGGGAGCCGTGTGCAGCACTGAACGGATGGGGAACGCGCGTGTGGCGAGCGCTCGCCATGCCAGCCTCCTGTGCTCGGACCTCGCGGTGGACGCTGTCTCCCCGATCGGAGTTATGCTTGTGGCCTTCGGAGGGACCCAACTGACCGTTTTTCCTTCCTTGGGGCGTCAGGCGCAGGAGAGTCGGGGCCCAGGGTGGCGCTCTGGCCACCACGCCGGCTTCTCTAAGCCACACGTGGTCCCTCTGCTCAAACCCCAGTGTCCTTGGTAGCCCCTCTCTGGTGTCCTCAGACCTTACCCTCCATCTCCTTCTGGAAGTGACCAAGTGTAGTCCGCGGAGAGATGCCCCGGGCCAACCGGACGCGATGGGTGTGCGTCTGGGGCCACTGGTCCCTTCCCTGCGCACGTTCCCGCCTGCCCGCCCCACGCCGGGCCTGGCACTGGCCACGCTGGTTGGGATGAGGTTGAGATGAGGTCGTGCCAGAAGGTGACGGGTTCAGCTGTGACACGATGGGGGCCTTGTCAGGGGGCAGAGACAGGGGCTGTCCCACTGGGGAGGCGGGGCCTGGACGGCGTGTGGGCGGAGACTCCAGCTGGGGGGGGAGGGGGGCTCCGCTTCTCTGCTCCATGGTGCTGGGCGGGCGAGTGAGCGTCCCGGCCCGGCGGGCCGCAGCGCCCGGCCACGTCTGCACAGTCAGGAGGGCAGTGTCCACCGGCTGTACGCAGCTCACGACCCACCACCTTTGTTCAAAGAGCCAACGCTCAGCTCGTCCTTCCTGACCTACTGGGCGTCTGACAGCACCCCCTACACATGGGGCTGTGGGGGTGAGCAGAGGGAGACCCCTGGCCTTCCGGGGCGTCCACCCCGGCGCTCAGGCCAGCACACATCGGTGGGCCATCAGGATCCCGGGGAGGCGGGAGCCAGGCCCCCCCACAGAGGTGTGGACAGCGATCTGGGCTGGTCTGCTCACGGAGGGCGTGGGGCCCCGGCAGGCTGGGGGGCCCTAGGCGTGCATCGCATTGGGGCCGCGAACAGAACTCCCTGCTCGGAAGCCGGAATTAGTCCGGGACTTAGTACGGGGCCAGAAGCTGTGTTCCTGCAGGCGCGGCGCCAAGCCCCCATCAGCCAGCTCACGGTGTCCCTGCCAGCATCCAGGAGGGAGGGGACGGTGGCCGGCTTGGCCTCAGCTCTGTGCCCCCGAGAACATGCCTCAGGTACCCCAGACTCGGTGGGAGAGCGAGCCGGCTCAGCATCTCGTGGGGAAGGCGCCGTCTGCATGCCTCACCTCACCTTCAGGACGCAGGGTCAGGGGCACCTGGTAGGCCTCTTCTCTCCACTCGGGCTTCTTGCCCCTTTCTGATCATCCCAGCCTGGCTTCTCTGGGCCCAGCCCACCTGCCCCTTCCTCGGCCTGGTGGGATTTCGGCTCTGCAGGCAGGGGTGGAGGAGGCTGGGAACCCGTGGCATTTTACAAGCACCCATCCCAGGGCCTGGCCATGGCTGAGGGCTCAGGAAATATTTACAGGGTGGACGGGTGAGTGAGGGAATGTTTGGGCCCACAGACAGCCGATGCTGGGGAAGCACCTTGGTAAATTGCCACAGCCCCAAATCGCTGATAGGGGAGGCGCACTCACAGCCCTGACCGAGGACCAGCTGGGGGTGCCCCAGGGGACGGGCCTGAGTGAGGGCAGGAGCCCCGCGCTGCAGCACACGGTGCAGGACACGGGGAGAGTGGGCAGGGGTGGCAGAGCCGAGGCAGGGGGCAGGGCTGGGGGGCTGGTGCGGAGGGCAGCACCCAGGAATGCCGGCTTCCTGCCTGGCCCAGGGCTGCTTCTGACGCGCACCGTGTTCCAGGGCGTGTGTCTGACCGGGACAGCCGTCCCGGAGCCCGGGGATTACACTGACGCTGAGGGCCCGTCAGCTTTGCCCTGTGTGTGAAGCTGAAGGACAGGCGAGCTTACCAGACGCAAAACATTCCTGAAACTCCGGATTCCCAGGTGGACGCGCGGCGCACAGACCTTAGCCCAGCAAACACGGTCGTCCGTCAGGTGACATTGCCCCTCCCCCAGGGTCCCGGCCGGGGGCAGAAACCACGGAGGGACCTCGGACGTGGGAGCACGCACACACACTTGGGGGCATCCGCTCGGCTGGGGGGCGCCTGCATGCTCCTCCCTCGGGGAACCTCGTATTCGTCCCCCGGAACTCCATGTTTCTGTTGTTTTCAAATGTCCCAGTCAAACACATTGAGGACTGTAGCGTCTCTGGGAAGACCCACCGTCATCACTGCAATTCTGCCCTATATCCAGAGGCTCCGAGGCCGAGAGCAGGGGCCCCCCATGGCCTCGGGGAGGACAGGCGAGCCGTTCTCAGAGTCCTCGCTGCAGAGACGGGACGCCGCAGGGCACGGCCGGAGGGCGGGCATGGGACGGGGTGGGGACCAAGCAGGCATGAGTGCGCCCCCGCCTCTTGGATCCTGCTTGCCACATCGGAGACCTTCTCAGACTGTGATTCGTCCCCTGTAACCCGGCTCGGGGAGACCCAGCGGGCGTGGCGGCCCCTCCTCTGTGCCCTAGGCTGCGGAGTCCTCCGAGAGGTCCCAGGGGCGTAGAGGGCTCGCCGGTGGGTGGGGGCCCCCTGCAGGAAGGCAGCGCGCCCCCCACCCTGCCAGGAGTCTCCTCCCGCAGCCCCGATGCATGTCCGTGGCTGGCCTCCGCGAGCTCGGCGGATCGGTCTCGGCTGGTGGGGAAGGATGGTATTTGGGAAATCTGGTAGCTGGCGAAGTCTGCGTTAGTTGTGTGACCTTGGAAAAGTCACTCTGTGTCTCTGATTCTGTTTCTTTACGGGTACAGCG
Organism: Spilogale gracilis; assembly: GCA_004023965.1. Taxonomy (NCBI): domain Eukaryota; kingdom Metazoa; phylum Chordata; class Mammalia; order Carnivora; family Mephitidae; genus Spilogale; species Spilogale gracilis. Next base: position 74,620 of record PITA01008700.1, read on the forward strand.
GATTTGTCGCGGCCCTGTGTGCAGGGGGAGGGTGAGAGAAGCCGAGCCCGGCGCCTCGCACGCAGCTGGCACTCGGCACATGCCAGCACCTGCTGTTCCCGGTGTCCCGGGAGGGCTCGCCCTGGCCGGCTGCACGGTGGCTCGCGGAGGGCCGTGTGCACCGACGCTGTGTGGCGTGTGAACCGTGGTCTCTTGTTTCCACGTGAAGAAAAGTAAAACATTTAAAAATCATTGGAAAGCCCATCTACCCAGCTGCGCTGTCTGGGATTTTCGCCGGGTATCATGGGCTTTTCCTCTTCACATATTCTCTGTAGAGACGGTTTTAAGTGGCTACCTGGTGGCCCGCCACTGGCTCGTCTCCAGTTTACTTAACCACTCTGATAGTGTCGGGTATTAGGGACAAGTGGCTTTTAAAAATGACTCATCGCTGGGGATGCTGTTCCCCAGCATTCCTGTGTGTTCGCGGTCACTGCCCCGTCGTGGGAGAGTTCCACATCGCAGGGGACACGGTGGCCGGCTGACAGGACCCCTCCCACTAGCGGCCCCCTGGCCCACCGGACGGAGCGCGTGGGAGGTGCCCCTCTGTGCTGCGTGGCAGGGAACCCTCTGGCTCCTGTTCCCTCAAAGAACCGTATTGATTTCAAGCTTCTCTGGAGTTGAGGCAGCAAAAATGGCAGTTCATCATTTTAACAAATAGACAACGTTTCTTGTGCGGTGGACTTCGACCTGTTCTCCAGCTATTAAGAATTGTTGACGGTTCATCTTTCATGGGCACATAGGAGAGAATGCCAGGAAGTCTGCCGAGAGGCGAGGGTCCCGCGGCTCCAGGACAAAGCCCCCTCCCCGTGGGGCTGGAGCTGACCAGAACCGAGAAGCAGGTGGAAGGCACCTCTTACGTAGGGGCCTTGACTTTTAGGACAAAAGGAGGAGAGGCAGCACCTGGCCCCTTTCCCTCCACCTCTTCCTCTAAAAATGATGGAAATAGACTTGGATTCTGATTTCAGTTATTCCTGCCAAAAGAAATGAATTAGACGTTGAAATGTGCAGCTGATCCCTAGGCCTTCCCAGGGGAGGTGTGAGCTCCCCAGACGCCTCAGAGCCCTTGGAGGGAGAAGTTAGGGTCGTTTCCGGCTCAAGAGCGAGGAGGGCCGTCCGGTCGTTCCTGCTGGGAGATCTGTCTTGTGCTGACACAGCCAAGCTCAGGCTGTCCTCCGCCGTCCAGAGGTCAGACCTCTAGGCTTGGGTGGGGTCTGCAGCACCCAGTCCTGCTCTGAAAGACGGGAGCCTGCCCGAGGGCCGCACCAGGGCTGCCCCAGGGCTCTGTCCACGCATGTGCGAGGAACCAGCGACCCCAGGCTCTGCGCTGCACTGTGGACCACAGAGGCTCCGTGAGACCTGGCTGAGGTGTAGACCCTTGTCTGGGCCGCGTGAATGGAGGCCCCCTGTGCTGGCTGAGCCTGCATCACGCCGGATCGGCAGACGCTCCCAGCAGGCAGGGCGTGCCGAGCACCCCCCAGGCCCCACACTGGGGTGCACCTGCTGGGGTTCCAGCAGTGAGACGGGCTGAACTGTCAGGAAGGAAGGAAGGAACGAAGGGAGGAGGGAGGGAAGGAGGGGAGGGAGGGAGGGGAGGGAGGGAGGGAAGGAGGGGAGGAGGGAGGGCAGGCAGGCCCTATTCCGTTTGTTCTCCTATGGTCCCCAGCATGAGTCTGTGCCTGCCGCGAAGGGGGCCCACCCAGTAACCATATCAAATACTGGAAGGGTGGGTTGACCGACCCCAGGGAGAGGTTCTTGCTGTCTCACCCTCAGAGGGGCAGGGAGCATGGGGTCTCTGCGGTCCGAGCCCTCCCCTGACCCCAGAGCTCGCCACCTCCTAACCAAGCAGACCGGAGCCACTGTCACTCTGCCTCTGAGAGTGTTGAGGACACTGCTGTTCCCTCTTCCGCTGTGTCCTCCCGAGCCCTTGGAGATGCCTCCCCTTCCCTCCTTCCCTCCCTCCTTCCCTCCCTCCCTTTCTCCCTCCCTCCTTCCTTCCTGGAGCCACCATTTGGATCTGCTTTGCTGGGTCCCACCTGGCTCCCGCTGTTTCTTGCTGAGAGGGCCCCGGGGGCCTGAGGGCAGGGCTCTGGGCTTGTGTCAGAGACCTTGGCTTTGACCTCGGACCCAAGCCACTCCCCCCCGAAGCCTGCCCCGTATCATGTGCCGACTTGGGGCAGAGGCCAGGGCCGTGGGGAGGATGAATGAGCAGCTCTGTGACACTGCCTTGGACACCGTAAGGCGCTTTACGGGAGTCCTGTGCGGGGGTGAGCGCTGGCGGGCGCAGGGCTGTTGGGCGGGCTGCGCGTCCAGGGGCTGAGCGCGGGCTGCTCTGCTCAGGCCGTGTTCCCATCTTCCTGTGGGACCCAAGTCGCCCCTACTTCCTGGCTTCCGAATGCCCGGCAGGGCACCGTGTCTCACCCTGGACACCTGACTGGGCCGGGGAGGCCACGTGAGTGACGGAAACCACTAGGCCTCCCCTGGCCGGGCACAGGTCTAGGGACTTTACGTCTACAAAAATGCCTTTATTTTTCCCGGCAGCCCTCGGGGGCGGGTACTCATGTCACTCCCACCGGACACCTGAGACGGTCGGGGCCGAGAGAGGCGAGCGGGCAGCCTGAGGCCACACGGCTGGGAAGGGACGGCATCCAGAGCACCTGCTACCTGGCGGTCCTCGCCGCCGCCCTGGGGCTGGAGAAGGCAGTGGACACGGGGGCCCGCCCCTGCCGGCCCCATCCTCCGCAGGGGGACCCCCCTTTGCTCCCCTGGCCTCCCTCCCTGCTCCTGACCTCCCCTGGGGGGTGAGCACACCTGCCGGGGCGTTCTAATCCATGCCCGAGGAGACCCGGGCTGTCCGAGACGGAAGGAGCCTCAGGTGTCCTCTGGTTCCCGTTTGCTCCAGGCGGACGGTGCCTGGGCGGCACGAGGCGGAGCCCCCACCTGCGGAAATGGAGCACAGACGGGAACCACGTTCATAGGGCTTAGGAGCGTGGAGGCAAACTTCTAAACGAGCCATGTGCGAACTGAGCCCCGGAGAGCAGGCACGATGTGTCCTGGGAAGGCACACAGGCTCGAGCTCTAGAAGTAGAGGTCGGTGGGGGGTGCTGAGCCTGAGGAGCCCCGGCCCAGCCTAAGGCAGTGCGCTGGCCCGCTCCTGGGCGCCTGTCCTAATTCTCTTTCCCTCTCTCCTGCAGGATTCCATGTTTTCGTTGGCCCTGAAATGCCTTATCAGCCTGTCTACCATCATCCTCTTGGGTTTGATCATCGCCTACCACACCCGGGAGGTCCAGGTATGTGCGGCCCCTCCCGCCCCCGAGGCTGTTGGACAGCGGGCTCTTCCCTTCTGGGTCGGGGCCTCGTGGGAGGGGGAGCTGGGGCTGGCCTGGGCCTTCAGAACCACTGTGACAGCGTGCCCAAGCATGGCCTCATGACGGGGGGGGGGGCAGCCCTGGTCAGGACCCTCACCGTGCGCCATGAGAGCCCGTACCTTTTCTTCTCTTGCTGGACTCTTCCAGACCCCTCCCACCCGACTGAGGCAACCCCGCCTGCAGTCCCCTGCACACACACACGCATGCGCACGTGCGCACACGCACACCTGCGCACACCCGCACACACCCGCACACACACACGTACGCACATACACACACATGCATGCACACACGCACTCGCACCCGCACACACTACACCAAACACCCCCCCGCACGCTACAGGTCTCAGTGGTGTGACCTTTGCCGCCCCGGACCTGGAAGCTGGGAGAGAGTCACCTTCTTGGTGGAACTGAGTCTGGTGTGGGTGAGGGGCTGCTCTTTCTTGATGCTCAGAAGCGCCTCGGCCCCCCGAGGAGTACCGTTGGGCCCTGGGTGCATGTCCAGGCCGGGGACAGGAGTGAGCAGACCTGCAGCACTTTCTCAGGACCCTGGGCCCGGCCCCCCCTCCGCAGACTGGGTCGTTCTAGAACTGCCGGTGCTTTTCCTCCCCTCCCGTCCCCGGCTGGAGGAGCACCGCCAGCGCCACATCGGGGCCACGGGTGACAGCCGGACAAAGACCAGAGCTCACCGCCAGGAAAACTGGGTTGAGTCCCGGCTGGGACGTCTTCCCACAGCGCGTCTTTGGCCAGCGCTGACCCTTCTCCGTCTGTCTGGAACACCTTTCACAGAGGACAGGACAAGGAGTGCTCTGTGAGCCAGAAACGCCATGCAGATCTCGTCCCCATGGCTGTGGGGCTTCGTGGACGGGCTGGCCACGAGGGAGGACGCTCTTGGAAGTGTGCGGGGCCCCGGGCTGGCTGGCTGGACTCCCGGCTGTGGACGGCCTGCGGTCACACGTCTAGAAGCCGCACCTCTCCGGGCTCACAGGCGCTCAGACAGAGCGTGTGCTCCGTGGGCTGCGTGCACGCACCACCGAGCAGCCTCCTTCGTGGGCTCGGAGATGCGTGGTTTGGGGGCCTCGGACCCAGACCGCTGTTCAGTCGGTCCCCACGGGAGCCAGCAGAGTCCAGAACGCCCGGGTTCTCTCCTGGGCCGCCCCAGCTGTGGGGCCCAGGGATTCCTTCGACCTCTCTGAACCCCCACATTGACACCTGGAGGGAGCCCGTTGGCTACGTGGCACCCTGACCTGTCACCCAGGCCCAGGAGGAAAGGTTGAACCCTGGAGCTGAGTGGGATCCCCGGCTTGAGGGGGAGGGGGAGTGAGGGGCGGTCCCAGCCTCTGCCCCACGCTGCGGTTCCCCCTCCAGACAAGGGGCCTGTGAGAGCAGGAGCCCTGTCCTCTGATTCTTGTGGGGTCCGTGTCCCCAGCTCTGGGCTCTCGGCTCTCAGACCTGGCCCAGCCCAGCCCCGTGCAGCACCCCAGCTCCCTTGGTGCCCTTTGCCCCAGTCTCCGCTTTGCCCGGATCCTGGGCAGGAGAGGACACTGTTTCGGCGGCTTATTTCGGCCTGGCCCTCACAGTTTGGAGACACTCGGTCCTGGCTCAGATCTGGGGTCAGTGACAGCTTCTGTGGGCCTCAGTTTCCCCATGGGAGGTATGGTGTCCCCATCACCCACTTTGCTGGGCTCCGGGAGGGTTGGTAACTGTGGAGTCCAGGCTGGGTGTTTGCGAGAGGGAAGATGGTGGCTTCTCCACCTCCAGCCGGGCGCCCTCCCCCTGCACCCCCATCCTGGCCTGGGCTTGCCTGCACTCTCAGCCGCCACAGCTGTGCCCCATGGCTTCATGGCCTCATGGCCACCACCCTCCCCTCACCCCGGTCATGTGGGGGGTCACCAGTCCCTGGCTCCCTCTGTCCCCTTACCTGTCCAGTAGAGCGATTTCTGTGCGGTGCTGGACCTTCTCCTGCCCGAGGGACGTGGGGATGGTTCTGGTCCCGGTGGTCGGCACGGGGAGGGCTGGCTCCTACGGGGCCCCGTTGGGCGCATCTCGCCCGACCACATTGCAGTTCCCCGTTCTGTGTCTCTCTCCAAACTTAGGGATGGTGATGTCATGAATCTTTGCCTGTCCAGGGACCCACGGTGTCTCCCAGAGCAGGGCTTTGCAGTATCTGTTTGGGTAAAAGGGTGCTGCATCCCGAGTACCCGGGACTCCTCCGTGGCCCTGGGTCTTGGGCCTTGGTGTCCCCATCTGTTAGCGGGGGGGCCCTAAGCCTCCTCATACCGTAATGCTCTGGTTTCGGTCCGGGCGCGGCGACGGCGGGGGGAGGGAAGCAGTGGGAAAACCTGCATGGGGGAGGCCAGCGGCTGGGCTGCGGGAAGCAGGGTGAGGCCTGGCCCATCTCCTCCGCGGCCGAGGCAGGGGCTTGTGTGGGGCTTGAGCAGAGGGTGCGCTCACCACTTCTTTTGGCCGCACCGGCTGCGGCAAACTCAGCTCAGACACGTGGCCCTGTGGGCACCGCCTTCCCTGGCCTGGACATTCGCATCCGGCTCCCGACCCTGGCATGTGGAGGCTGGAGTGCCTTCTGGAATCATATTCCTCCTGTCAGCTTGGACGGCTTGTCTCTTTGAGGCAGAATTCTGAAACTGGGGAGCTCTTAATTGAACTCTGCCTTCTGTCGTGGAGCCTCAGGTTGGAAGTCTCCTGGAGGTGACCAGGGAACCCAGCCATGCGGGAACTCCGCTACCTCTGCGGGCTGTGTGCCTCCTGAGGGGCCCTCCGCCGGCTGGAGGGGGCTCTCTGCCTGAGGGGGGCTCTGCTGGTGAAGGGGGGCTTGTTGATGGGCAACATGGGTTCTTGGAAAGCCTGCCCCCCACTGTGGGAAGTGGGCCTCCCTGGAACGTCCACTCAGCCCCGAGCAGGGATGACCAGGTGCCCGGTCCCCCACAGGGCAGCTCTGTTGCTTGAAGATGGCCGTCCTGTTTCTCAGCTTTCTCTGCTTGGCTTTCTGGAGCACGGAGATTTCAGAGGCTCAGTCATCTGCCATCCTCAGGCCAGTGTGACCTGGAAAGAAATGCAAACACAAAAACAAGGCATTTCACTTATTTACTAAAACTTTGACAATGGCGCTGTCACTGGGGCGCCTGCGAGGACTGTGGTCAGGTGTCAGCACCCGCCCCGCGGGCAGTGCCCGCCTCCCGTCCCCAGGCTGCAGCCCCGTGTGTTAGAGCCCGCTGGTGCAGACACACTGCACTCCCGCTTGTGCCCTGCTCTTGCACTGGCCACACACGGCGTGGGGGCCACTCAGTGCCGCACGGGGCGCAGAAGCCCAGGGCTCTGCCCTGGAAACGCTGGAGTCACTTTGCTTCCCAAGGGGTGGCCACCTTAAGTGAAGCCACGGCTCTGACTAAGGTCTCTGGTGCCCTCCGGAAGGCAGGTAGCCGGTGGCGGCGAAGGTGCGCTTTGGGGTAGCCAGGTGCGGGTTCGAATCATGATCTTTGTCACGTTTTCGTGTCTCTGGTGGCCTTTAGGGAGTTACTTAATCCCTCTTAATCAATTTCCTCTCTGCAAAACGGGGCCAATCGTGGTGCCATCACGAATGGTTGTCGCGCCTTAGAGAATTTGTACAGGACCCTCAGCAAGACCAAGAACGTGCTGGCTTGGCACACAGGGTGGGGAGGACACCCCAAAAAACCCAGGCCTGAGACGGGAAGTGGCAGCACGTGCCCCGCTGTCTCCAGGGCAAGGTCCTGGGCGAGAGGACGTGGGTCCGTGGCGTACGGGCAGCCCCAGCGGAAAGTTGTGTGTCCCAGGGAAGGATGTCCAGCATGGTGATGCCCTGAGCTAGACAAGGCGAGAGCCAAGACGGGAAGGGCTGTGCATAAGGGACCTGAGCACTGGAACTGCCCAGACTCTGCACCTGCTGGGATGGAGGTGCTGCTGGCCGAGAGGGGAGGAGTCTCTCCGCCGGGTAGCTCAGGGGCTGGGAGTGCCTTTCAGATTGAAGGAGGTGGAGGGGGCCGGGTAAGCAGGTCCGGACGTGTGGGGGACGCTGGTTAGAGGAACCTAGCCGTCTCCAGGCCAGGGCTGCAGAGGCCCCCCCCCCCCCCGTGGGGGCGTGTTGAGAGGAGAGACAGGACAGACCCCCTCACCAGGAGAAGGGACAGTCAGGGAGGCGAGAAGAGACCCAGCAGGCACAAGTCTTGGTTATGGCGCAGGAAGCCGGGCTGGGGACACGGGTCGTGGGCACTGGGCCCAGGCAGGGTCCCTGTGCCCCTCCTCCACTGGGAATGGCAGTCACAGGGCGGGGTGGAGTGAGACGTGAGTGCAGGTTCGGCTTCTAACATGTTTGGCTGTGAATGCAGGAAGCTGGAGTGGCAGCTGGAGAGGACACACTGCTAAGGGAGCGGGGCCTGATCCACTCTCATAGAGACTGCATGTGTCCATCAGCTCCCAGGGTGGGGCCAGTCCGGAGGGGGCAGAAGTAATGGACCAGGTTCCGGTCCAGGAGCTTGCAGGAGCACGGGACTCGCTCTCTGGGGAGGAGCCTGCAGGAGGGGGCGGGGCTCGCCCTCTGGGGAGGAGCCTGCAGGAGGGGGCGGGGCTCGCTCTCTGGGGAGGAGCCTGCAGGAGCGGGTGAGCTCCTGCCCCGGGGAGGAGCCGGCAGGAGGGGGCGGGGCTCGCCCTCTGGGGAGGAGCCTGCAGGAGCGGGTGAGCTCCTGCCCCGGGGAGGAGCCGGC